>PVKP010024305.1:0-35109 GCA_004027715.1 Plecturocebus donacophilus | reverse complement strand
TTTATCAGAGATGAAAATCACAGCTTCTGGTAATGCTAACTGGCTGTTTTGCCCATTAGTTGATGTAGATTCTTCATTATGGTGATGCTCTTTACCTTTTGGTATGTTTTTGGAATGGCTGATACTGGTTGTTCCCATCCATGTGTAGTGCTTCTTTCAGAAGCTCTTGTAAAGCAGGCCTGGTGGTGATGTAATCTCTAAATACTTGTTTGTCCGCAAAAAATTTTATTTTTCCTTCGCTTATGAAGCTTAGTTTGGCCGGATATGAAATTCTAGGTTGAAAGTTGTTTTCTTTAAGGATGTTGAATGTGGGCCCCCCACTCTCTTCTGGCTTGTAGGGTTTCTGCTGAGAGATCTGCTGTGAGTCTGATAAGCTTCCCTTTGTGGGTAACCCGACCCTTCTCTCTGGCTGCCCTTAGCGTTTTCTCCTTCATTTCAACCCTGGTGAATCTGAGGATTATGTGCCTTGGGGTTGCTCTTCTTAAGGAATATCTTTGTGGTGTTCTCTGTATTTCCTGGACTTGAATATTGGCCTGCCTTGCTAGGTTGGGGAAGTTTTCCTGGATAATGTCCTGAAGAGTATTTTCCAGCTTGGATTCGTCCTCTTCGTCACATTCAGGTACACCTATCAAACATAGATTAGGTCTTTTCACAGTCCCATATTTCTTGGAGACTTTGTTCATTCCTTTTTACGCTTTTTTCTGTCATCTTGCCTTCTTGTTTTATTTCATTGAGTTGATCTTTGACCTCTGATATCCTTTCTTCTGCTTGGTCAATTCAGCTGTTGAAACTTGTGCATGCTTCGCGAAGTTCTTGTGTTTTTCAGCTCCATCAATTCACTTATGTTCTTCTCTAAGTTGTCCATTCTCGTTAGCATTTCATTAAATCTTCTTTCAAGGTTCTTAGTTTCTTTGCATTGGGTTAGAACATGTTCTTTTAGCTCACAGAAGTTTCTTATTATCCACCTTCTAAAGCCTGATTCTGTGAGTTCATCGCATTCATCCTCCGTCAAGCCTTGTTCTCTTGCTGATGAGGAGCTGTGATCCCCTGTAGGAGGAGAGGCATTCTGATTTCGGGTGTTCTCAGCTTTTTTGCACTGGTTTCTTCCCATTTTTGTGGATTTACCCACTTGTCATCTTTGTAATTGCCGACTTTCAGATTGGGTCTCTGAGTGGACGTCCAGCTTGTTGGTTATGGAGTTTTTTCTGTTTCTTAGTTTTCCTTCGGGGGGCGCCCCTTCCCCACAGAGCTGGGCCTTCCCGGGTTCAGCAGTGCTTGCTATCCGTCCTCAGCACTTCCAATTGCTGTTCTCCTTGTTGGGATGGGACCAGCCGAGCCCCACTAAAAGGGCATCCAGTCCTGTACAATCCGCACCGAGAAGCGCCGTGCCAGCCAAAAGAGTTGTGCTGGCGACCCATGTGGCTCCCTCACTGGGAATCTTCCAGTCCGTGGGCATCAAATATTCGTCTGCATTTGTGGTGTCCACTCGCTCTCTGCACCCTCACCGCGAGCCACAATCCTGAGCCGCTGCTACGTGGCCATCTTGGATCTCTCTCCGCCCGGTGATGAAGTTTTTCTGTTTCTTAGTTTTCCTTTGGCAGACGCCCCTTCTCTGCAGAGCCAGACCTTCCCGGTTTCGCTGTGCTTGCTGTGAAACTCTCAGTCCTCAGCGCTTCCAATTGCTATTTTCCTTGTGGCGATGGGACGAGCCGAGCCCGTCAGTCCCGTATACTCTGCACTGGGAAGCGCCGCGCCGGCCAAAAGAGTCGCGCTGGCGCCCCGTGTGTCTCCTCTGCCGGGAATCTCCCGGTCTGTGGGCAACAAAAATTCGTCGGAAAGTGCAGCGTCCACTCGTTCTCTGCGTTTTCACTGGGAGCTACATTGCTGAGCTGTTGGTAATCGGTCATCTTGGATCTCTCCCTGTCGGTCTCTCTTTAGCATCATCTTTAGTAGTCGCTGGAATAGGAAGCGGAGCGATGGGCTACAGTGTCACTTCAGCTGCTCAACTGGAGGACAAGCTCCGTGTGGCCATTGAAGCATCAGCTGCCTCTCTGGCCTCCCTCCAGCGACAAATCATGTCACTAGCCCAGGTAACTCTGCAAAACCGACCGGCCCTTGACCTACTAACAGCAGAAAAAGGAGGTACCTGTATGTTTCTCCAGTAAGAGTGCTGCTACTATATCAATGAATCAGGCCTAGTAGAGGAGAATATCAACACTCTCCACCGTCTCCAGGAAAACCTCTGCAAAAAGCAAAATACAGGAGTTTTGTCTCTAAGCTGGTGGCATCCCATGCTTACTTGGCTAACCTCTATCATCACTCCTATCATTGTAATTTGTTTACTATTACTAATGGCCCATTTTCTTCTCAGGTTCCTACAAACTCGTATGCGAGAAATTGGATGAGTGGCCGTCAACCAAATGCTGCTTCATCCCTTCATCTGGCTCTCAGTTGAGCCACCAGCCACCTGACCTGTCTCCCCTACTTTGCCCCTATTCAGCAGGAAGTAGTCAGAAAGAGCGGCACCCTCTATCTATCATCAAAAGTTCAAAATGTAAGGCCGGGTGCCTTGCTGGGAGCTCAGACGCACCTCCCCCTCCTTTTTTCCCTTTTACAAGCCCCGAGCAAGCTCAGACATGCCCCGAACAAGCTCAGACATGCTCGGGCATGTTCTCTTCTCCCTTGCTCACACAGCCTGGTCTTCTCTTAAAGAGCCCAGTATGCAAACAAGGTGCTGCAACCATAGCTTCTTAACAACCAATAGCAGTTGACTCTTAACAACCAATAGCAGCCAAGTCTTAACAACCAATAGCAGTCGAGTCTTAACAACCAATAGCAGGCAAGTAATTCCAACCAACAACCAGCCAAGTCCTAGGTCAAGGCTTGTAACTTACCCAATAGCAGTCTTGCTCTCCCCTCAACCAATCAAGCTGTTTCACTCCCTATAAAATCCCCTGTCTGAGAGGAGTCTGTGCGACTTCTCCCACCCTCCTGTCCGGACTGCAGAACCTCACCTGGGAGCCTGAATAAATTCCCTTGCATTGGATTATTTTGGTGCTGGCTTCAGTTTCTTTGTTTTATCCTCGGAAACAAACCTTACAGTTATTAACAAAAAGACAGAATAACAAATGCTACTGAGGATGCAGAGAAAAAGGAACTCATACACTCTTGGTGGGATATAAAGTAGTACAGGCACTATGAAAAACAGTATGGAGTTTCCTCCAAAAACTGCGAACAGGCTGGACATTGTGGCTCATGCCTATAATCCCAGCACTTAGGGAAGCCAAGACTGGTGGATCACCTGAGGCCAGGAGTTTGAGACTAGCCTGGCCAACTTGGTAAAACTCCCAAAGACATGCCTGCTTCCTGTTTCACCATTATTGTAAGTTTCCTGAGGCCCCCCTAGTGATGTAGAACTGTGAGTCAATTAAGCTTCTTTTTAAATTACCCAGTCTCAGGCAGTTCTTTATAGTAGTGTGAAAACAGACTAATACAGAAGCTTAAAAAATGCTAATCACATGGAAGTAAAAAGGAGAACAGAGGATACCACATGCTGGGAAGGATAAAGGGAAGGGAACGGAGAGATAGGAAGAGGTCTGTTTTTTTAATTGCACTTTAGGTTCTAGGGTACATGTGCAGATCTTGCAGGATTGTTGCATAGGTACATACATGGCAATGTGGTTTGCTGCCTCCAACCCCATCACCTATATCTGGCATTTCTCCCTATGTTATCCCTCCGCAACTCCCTACCCACCGCTGTCCCACCCCTAGTCCACCCACAACAGACCCCAGTGTGTGATGCTCCCCTCCCTGTGTCTATGTGTTCTCATTGTTCAACACCCACCTATGAGTGAGAACATGCGGTGTTTGATTTTCTGTTCTTGTGTCAGTTTGCTGAGAATGACGGTTTCCAGATTTATCCACGTCCCTAGAAAAAACATGAACTCCTCGTTTTTTATGGCTGCATAGTATTCCACATTGTATACATGCCACATTTTCCTTGTCCAGTCTATCATTGATGGATATTTGGGTTGGGCCCAGGTATTGGCTATTGTAAACAGTGCCACAACATGCGTGTGCATATGTCTTTATAATAGAACAATTTATAATCCTTTGGATATATACCCAAGTAATAGGATTGCTGGATCAAATGGTATTTCTACTTCTAGATCCTTGAGGAATCGCCACACTGTCTTCCACAATGGTTGAACTAATTTATATTCCCACCAACGGTGGAAAAGTGTTCCTATTTCTCCATATCCTCTCCAGCATCTGTTGTCTCCTGATTTTTTAATGATTGCCATTCTAACTGACGTGAGATGGTATCTCAATATGGTTTTGATTTGTATTTCTCTAATCAGCAGTGATGATGAGCATTTTTTCATATGTTTGTTGGCCTCATGTATGTCTTCTTTTGTAAAGTGTCTGTTCATATCCTTCACCCACTTTTGAATGGACTTGTTTTTTTCTTGTAAATCTGTTTTAGTTATTTGTAGATTCTGGATATTAGTCCTTTGTCTGATGGATAGACTGCAAAATTTTTTTCCCATTCTGTTGGTTACCAGTTAACTCTAATGATATTTCTTTTGCTATGCAGAAGCTCTGGAGTTTAATTAGATCTCATTGGTCTATTTTGGCTTTTGTTGCCAATGCTTTTGGTGTTTTAGTCATAAAGTACTTGCCTGTGCCTATGTCCTGGATGGTTTTGCCTAGGTTTTCTTCTAGAGTTTTGTGGTGTTAGGTCTTATGTTTTAGTCTTTAATCCATCTGAAGTTAATTTTAGTGTAAGGTGTCAGGAATGGGTCCAGTTTCTGCTTTCTGCACATGACTAGCCAGTTTTTCTAACATCATTTATTAAACAGGAAATCCTTTCCCCATTGCTTGTTTTTGTCAGGTTTGTCAAAGATCAGATAGTTGTAGATGTGTGGCATTGCCTCCAAGGCCTCTGTTCTGCTCCATTGGTCTGTCTCTGTTTTAGTACCAGTACCATGCTGTTTTTGATTACTGCAGCCTTGTAGTATAGTTTGAAGTCAGGTAGCATGATGCCTCCAGCTTTGTTTTTGCTTAGGATTGTCTTGGCTATGCGGACTGCCTTTTGGTTCCATATGAAGTTTAAGGCGGTTTTTTACCAGTTCTGTGAAGAGGGTCATAGGTAGCTTGATGGGGATAGCACTGAATGTATAAATTACTTCGCACAGTATGGCCATTTTCATGATACTGATTCTTCCTAACCAGAAGCATAGAATGTTTTTCCATCTGTTTGTGTCCTCTCTTATTTCCTTGAGCAGTGGTTTGTAGTTCTCCTTGAAGAGGTCCTTTACATCCTTTGTTAGTTGTATTCCTAGGTATTTTATTTTCTTTGTAATAATTGTGAATGGGAGTTCCCTCTTGATTTGGCTCTCTGTTAGTCCGTTTTTGATGTATAGGAATGCTTGTGATTTCTGCACATTAATTTTGTATTCTGAGATTTTGCTGAAGTTGTTTATCAATTTAAGGAGATTTTGGGCTGGGACAATGGGGTCTTCTAAATATACAATCATGTCATCTGCAAATAGAGACAGTTTGACTTCCTCCTTTGCTAACTGAATATGCTTTATTTCTTTTTCTTGCCCGACTGCTCTGGCTAGACCTTCCAATCATATACTGAATAGGAGTGGTGAGAGAGGGTATCCTTGTGTAGGGCCAGATGTCAAAGGGAATGCTTCCAGTTTTTGCCCATTCAGTATGATATTGGCTGTGGGTTTGTCATAAATAGCTTTTATTGAGATGCATTGCATCAATACCTAGTTTATTGAGTGTTAGCATAAATGGCTGTTAAACTTTGTCAAAGGCCTTCTCTGCATCTATTCAGATTAATCATGTGGTTTTTGTCTTTGGTTCTGTTTATGTGAAGGATTATGTTTATAGACATCCATATGTTGAACCAGCCTTGCATCCCAGGGATGAAGCCTACTTTATTGTGATGGATAAGCGTTTTGATGTGCTGTTGCAATCGGTTTGCCAGTATTTTATGGAAAATTTTTGCATCTATGTTCATCATGGATACTGGCCTGAAGTTTTCTTTTCTTGTGGAGTCTCTGCCAGGTTTTGGTATCAGGATGATGTTGGTCTCATAAAATGATTTGGGAAGCATTCCCTCTTTTTGGATTGTTTGGAATAGTTTCAGAAGGAGTGGTACCAGCTCCTCTTTCTATGTCTAGTAGAATTCAGCTGTGAACCCATCTGGACCTGGACATTTTTTGGTTGGTATACTATTAATTGCTGCTTCAACTTCAGCCCTTGTTATTGGTCTATTCAGGGTTTTGACTTCTTCCTGGTTTAGTTTTGGGAGGGTGCAAGTGTCCAGGAATTTATCTATTTCTTCCAGATTTACTGGTTTATGTGTGTAGAGTTGTTTACAGTAATCTCTGATGGTAGTTTGCATTTCTGTGGAATCTGTGGTGATATCCCCCTTATCGTTTTTTATTGCGTGTATTTGATTCTTCTTCTTTTATTAATCTGGCTAGTGGTCTATTTTGTTGATCTCTTCAAAAAATCAGCTCCTGTATTTATGGATTTTTTTGAAGAGTTTTTTGTGTCTCTACCTCCTTCTCTGATCTTAGTTATTTATTGTCTTCTACTAGCTTTTGAGATTTTTTGATCTTGCTCCTCTAGCTCTTTCAATTTTGATGGTAGGGTGTCGATTTTAGATGTTTCCTTGCTTCTCATGTGGGCATTTATTGCTATAAATTTTCCTTTAGACACTGCTTTAAATGTGTCTCAGAGATTCTGGTACATTGTGTCTTTATTCTCGTTGGTTTTAAAGAACATCTTTATTTCTGCCTTCATTTCATTGTTTGTCCAGTCGATGTTCAGGAGCCAGTTGTTCAGTTTCCATGAAGTTGTACAGTTCTGAGTTAGTTTCTTAATCCTGAGTTCTAATTTGATTGCACTGTGGTCTGAGAGACTGTTTGTTGTGATTTCTGTTCTTTTGCATTTGCTGAGGAGTGATTTACTTCCAATTATGTGGTCAATTTTAGAGTAGATGTGATGTGGTGCTGAGAAGAATGTATATTCTGTGGATTTGGGATGGAGAGTTCTGTAATTGTCTATTAGGTTCGCTTGGTCCAGATCTGAGTTCAAGTCCTGGATATCCTTCTTAATTTTCTGTCTCATCGATCTGTCTAATATTGACAGTAGAGTGTTAAAGTCTCCCACCATTATTGTGTGGGAGTCTCAGTCTCTTTGTAGGTTATTAAGAACTTGCTTTATGTAACTGGGTGTTCCTCTATTGGGTGTGTGTATATATTTAGGATTGTTAGCTCTTCTTGTTTCATTGATCCTTTTACCATTACGTATTGCCCTTCTTTGTCTCTTTTGTTCTTTGTTAGTTTAAAGTTTATTTTATCAGAGACTAGGATTGCAACTACTTTTTCTCTCCATTTGCTTGGTAAATCTTTCTCCATTCCTTCATTTTGAGCCTATGTGTATCCTTGCATGTGAGATGGGTTTCCTGGATACAGCACACTGATGGGTTTTGACTTTTTATCCAATTTGTCAGTCTGTGTCTTTTGATTGGGGCATTTAGCCCATTTACATTTAAGGTTAATATTGTTATGTGTGAATTTGATCCTGCCATTTTGATGCTAGCTGGTTGTTTTGCCCATTAGTTGATGCAGTTTCTTCATTGTGTCAATGCTGTTTACTATTTGGTACATTTTTGGAGTGGCTGGTACTGGTTGTTCCTTTCTATGTTTAGTGCTTCTTTTAGGAGATCTTGTAAGGCAGGCCTGGTGGTGATAAAATCTCTCAGCAATTGCTTATTTGTAAAGGATTTTATTTCTCCTTCACTTATGAAGCTTAGTTTGGCTGAATATGAAATTCTGGGTTGAAAGTTATTTCCTTTAAGGATGTTGAATACTGGCCCCCACTCTCTTCTGACTTGTAGGGTTTCTGCTGAGAGATCCACTGTGAGTCTGATGGGCTTCCCTTTGTGGGTAACCTGACCTTTCTCTCTGGCTGCCTTTAGCATTTTTTCCTTCATTTCAACCCTGGTGAATCTGACGATTATGTGCATTGGGGCTGCTCTTCTTGAGGAAGAGGACTCTTCCACTTTGTGGTGTTCTCCATATTTCCTGGACTTAAATATTGGCCTGCCTTGCTAGGTTGGAGAAGTTCTCCTGGATAATACCCTGAAGAGTGTTTTCCAGCTTGGATTCATTCTCTCCATCACATTCAGGTACACCTATCAAACATAGATTATATATGTATGATTATTATTATACATAATCTCATATTTTTTGAAGGCTTTGTTCATTTCTTTTCACTCTTTTTTCTCTAATCTTGCCTTCTCATTTTATTTCATTCAGTTGATCTTCAATCTCTGATATCCTTTCTTCTGCTTGGTCAATTTGGCTATTGAAACTTGGTGTTTTTCAGCTCTATCAAGTCGTTTATATTATTCTCTGTTTATTCCAGTTAGCATCTCATCTAACCTTTTTCTAGGTTCTTAGTTTCTTTGCATTGGGTTAGCACATGTTCTTTGAGCTCTGAGAAGTTCATTATTACCCACCTTCTGAAGCCTGTTTCTGTCAATTCATCAGATTCATTCTCCATCCATCTTTGATCCCCAGCTGGTGAGAAGTTGTGATCCCTTGGAGGAGGAGAGGCATTCTGGTTTTGGGTATTTTCATCCTTTTTGTGCTGGCTTCTTCCCATCTTTGTGGATTTATCTACCTGTGGTCTTTGTAGTTGGTGACTTTTGGATGGGATCTCTAAGTGGACATACTTTTTGTTGATGATGAAGTTATTTCTTTCTGTTTTTTAGTTGTCCTTCTAATAGTCAGGCCCCTCTGCAGTAGGACTGCTGGAGGTCCACTCCAGACCCTGCTTGCCTGGGGATCACCTGCGGTGACCTCTGCATTCTCGCTGGGAACTGCTCTCCAGAGCTGTTCCTATTCAGCCATTTTGGATCCGGAAGAGGTTTGTTAAAGGATACAAAATTATAGCTGGATAGGAGGAGTTCATTCTAGAGTTCTAGAGTATTGAAGAATGACCATAGTTAAAACAGTACTATGTAATTTCAAATAGCTAGAAAGAGGATATTTAATGTCCGCCCCCTCAAAAAATAATGTTCAAGATGATATGCTAATTACCCTAATCTGATCACAAAACATTATATGCACCAAAACATCACTATATACCCCATAAATATGTACCAAAAGAAGTCAATTAAAACTTTCGAAGAAACCAATTTTTAAAATTTTTTGAAAAAGTACTCAAAAGGAAAGCATGTCAAACTAGAACTCTTTACCTAGTGACATTATCTTTAAAAAAATAAATAAATAAAGGCAAGGCTGGTAGTGGTGGCTCATGCCTGTAATCCCAGCACTTTGGGAGGTCGAGGTGGTTCTATCACTTGAGGTCAGGAGTTCAAGACCAGCCTGGCCAACATGGTGAAGCCCCATCTCCACTAAAAATGCAAAACTTAGCTGTGCATGGTGGTGAGCACCTGCAGTCCCAGCTACTCGGGAGGCTGTAGCAGGAGAATTATTTGAACCTGGGAGGCAGAGGTTGCAGTGAGTGGAGAGTTCACCAATACACTCCAGCCTGGGTGACAGAGTGAGACTCCATCTCATAAAAATAATTAAATAAAGGCAAAATAAAAGCTTAAGATAAACCAAGCTGGGAGAGCTCATCGCTAATGCACCTGAACCATGCAAAATGTTAAAGTTCCTCAGGCAGAAGAGAAACCATACAAAATACAAATCTGGATCTACAAAGAGTAGCAAAGAGCCCTAACAAAGGCAAGTATGTGGGTAAATATAAAATATGTTGTCTGTCTAAAACAAAAGTAACAACAATGTTTTGTGAGGTTAATAGGATATGCAGAAGCAACATAGAGGTAACAACAGCACAAAGACTGGGGCCTGGAAGAATACTGTCATAAGGTTCTTGTGCATAACATCAAGCAGTAGGAGAGTACTTGAAGAAAGATGGTGATAAGCTAAAGATGTCTACTGTAAATCCTAGACAACCACTCAACAGAGATAGTCACTGTACATTATAAGCATATACTACCCCAGACTCACCCTTATTATACAAGTCTATAATAAGTTCAGGTTTGTCCTTGTTTATTAAAACCATCTTCCTTCTACTTTGTCAGATCTTTTCCTAAATGGCCAGAGTGAGTCCCCTCATGATCATCATAACTACTAAATAAACACACGCACAGGTTACCACAAAATTATCTAACTCTTATAACAAACTAGAATTTCCAATTAAATTGTATACCTTTAAAATTATTTTATACTATTAAAAACATATACAATACATGTATTACATTTTATGTACCTGTTCTATATTTTCTGTAAAACCAAAGAGACTTTGGTCAAAAGTTAAAAATTCCAACTTGATCTGAAGTGGGAAAGCAATAAAGATAAAAATTATTCATGCTCATACATAATAAATCTACCTGCTCCTTCCCATTTTCTATATCAATATAACTTGCATTATATTGGGAGGCTTAATATTAGAGCTTGCAGGCAAGAGATATCTCCAATAAATCATTTCCTGTACAGTCTAAGAGAGCCTTTGATTTTTTGCTTTGCCAAAGAGAAGTGTTCAATAAACACCACTTTGAATCTCCTTTCAAATATATTCAATCCTCATCTTGGCTCTTTCCTCCCTTTACCCCCCAAAAATCTATCACAGAAGAACTAGCTTAAGCTTCACAAGTAGATAGTGTATAAATCATTTGCATCCTTGCTAGGTATGTCTTTTAGCCGAACTGTGATACAGCAAAATTATTTATTTCAATACCCATTTTCCTCCTGATTCTAACTTTAAAATGGGAGTTAAGTGGGAATGTGGGCTTCAATGCCCCCTACCTGCCATCACATCCAGGATAATTAGTCATAGCTTCTTTGACTACAAGTCTTTCAAAACCTTAAGTTATTATAATTTTGCTGGAGCATGATATATTCTCCACAACCCCCCTTCCTTCCACTGCCTTAGAACATAGATTCTTTTGTATTTGGAAGGAACTTGATTTGTTTTGGAGCTAAATAATCACTTGAGATGAAGCATAGAACTGAGATCTCATTAAAACTTCATTTAAAAATAAGATGTAGCCAGGCATGGAGGCTCACGCCTGTAATCCCAGCACTTTGGGAGACTGAGGCAGAAGAATCACTTGAGTCCCAGAGTTTGAGACCAGACTGAGAAAGGTGGCAAAAATCCACTTCTACAAAAAATATAAAAATTAGCTGGTGTGGTGGCAAATGCCTGTAGTTCCAGCTACTTGGGAAGCTGAAATGAGAGGACCTCTTGAGCCTGGGAGGTCGAGGCTGCATGAGTTGTGATCGCACCACTACACTCCAGCCTGGGTGACACAGCAAGACCCTGTCTCAAAAAATAACAATAATAAGGTGTATCAAATTTGGTATTACAACTATGCAGCCATTAAAAAGGAATGAGATCATATCCTCTGCAGGGACATAGATGGAGCTAAAAGCCATTATCCTCAGCAAACTAATGCAGGAACTAAAAACCAAACACCACATGTTCTCACTGAACAGTGGGAGCTGAATAATGAGAACACATGGTCACACGGAAAGGACCAACACACACTGGGCCCGTCAGGAAGGTGAGTGGGGAGGAGGAAAAGCATCAGGATGAACGGCCAATGGATGCCAGGCATAATGCCTAGGTGACGGGTTCATCTGTACAGCAAACCACCATGGCACCTATGTAAGATACCTACCCATCCTGCACATGTACCCTGAACTTAAAAGCTGAAGATTAAAAAAAAACTGAGTATTACAGGTGTTTCACAGAAATTATTGGTGGAGCAAAGCAATTGACACAAAAATGCTAAAGTGATTTCTGCTAATGTTATGATTGTAGGCAGCTGTTCTTTTAAAACTATCTTTTAGTTAAGTAAATCCTCCTTAATTTTTTTTTTGTTGTTGTTGAGACAGAGTCTCACTCTGTTACCCAGGCTGGATTGCAGTGGCACAGTCTTGGCTCACTGCCTTGACCTACTGGACTCTAGTGATCCTCCCACCTCAGCCTCCCAAATAGCTGAGACTACAGGCATGCACCAACATGCCCACCTAATTTTTATATTTTTAATAGAGACAGGGTTTCACTACATCGGTCAGACTGGTCTCAAACTCCTGACCTCAAGTGATCTGCCCACCTTGGCCTCCCAAAGTGCTGAGACTAAAGGCATGAGCCACCACACCTGGCCCATTTGTTTTTTAAAATAAAAAATCAATTTTGATGAGAGCTGGCAAGATGGCCAAATGGGAAAAGCTCCTGTCTGTGGCCCCCAGCAAGATTGACGCACAAGGCAAGTCATTTCTGCATTTCCAACTGAGGTACCCAGTTCATCTCACTGGAACTTGTTAGACAGTGGGTGCAGCCCACAGAGGGTAAGCCGAAGCAAGATGGGGCATTTCCTCACTTGGGAAGTGCAAGGGGTTGGGGGATTTCCCTCCACTAGCCTAAGGAAGCCACGAGACACTCCCGAGGGGAATAGCACACTCAGGCCCAGACACCGCGTTTTTCCTACAGTCCTCACAACCAGCAGACCAGGAGATTCTCTCCGGTGTCTACACCACCAGGGCCCTAGGTTTCAAGCACAAAACTGGGCAGCGCTTTGGGCAGACTCCAAGCTAGCTGCAGTTGTTTTCTTTTCATACCCTGGTGGTACCTGGAATGCCAGCGAGACAGAACTGTTCACTCCCCTGGAAAGGAGGCTGAAGCCAAGGACCCAAGGGCTCTCGCTCGGTAGGTCCTATCCCCACAGAGCCCAGCAAGCTGACATCCACCGGCTTGAAATTTTTGCAGCCAGTCCAGCAGTCTGAGGTCAAACTGGGAAGCCTGAGCTTGGTGGGGGTGGGGCATCTGCCATCGCTGAGGCTGAGTAGGCGGTTTCCCCCTCACAGTGTAAACAGAGCCACAGTGAAGTTCAAACTGAGTAGAGCCCACAGCAGCTCAGCAAGACTGGGCTCTGACTACCTCTAGATTACCCCTCTCTGGTCAGGGCATCTCTGGAAAAAAAAAAAGGCAGCAGCCCAGTCATGGAAGTATAGATAAAACCCCCATCTCCCTGAGGAAAGGGGTGGCTGTGGGTGCAGCTTTAGCAGACCTAAATGTCCCTGCCTGACAGCTCTGAAGAGAGCAGCACATCTCCCAGCACAGCATTTGAGCTAAGAGACAGACTGCCTCCTAAAGTGGGTCCCTGATCCCCATGTATGCTGACTGGGAGACACCTCCCATTAGGGACTGACAGACACCTCATACAGGAGAGCTCTGCCTGGCATCTGGCAGGTGCCCCTCTGGGCAAAGCTTCTAGAGGAAGGAACAGGCAGCAATCTGCTGATGATACCGCCACTGGTGATACCCAGGCAAACAAGGTCTGGAGTGGACCTCCAGCAAACTCCAGCAGATCTGCAACAGAGAGGGTCACCAATATCAAAGACCAAAAATAGATAAATCCAAGATGGGGAGAAAACAGCACCAAAAGGCTGAAAATTCCAAAAGCCAGAATGCCTCTTCTCCTCCAAAGGATCACAACTCCTTGCCAGCAAGGGAACAAAACTGGACAGAGAATGAGTTTGACAAATTGACAGAAGTAGGATTCAGAAGATGGGTAATAACAAACTCCTTTGAGTTAAACGAGCATGTTCTAACCCAATGCAAGCAGGCTAAGAACCTTGAAAAAAGTTTAGACAAATTGCTAAGTATAATAACCAATTTAGAGAAGAACATAAATGACTTCTTGGAGCTCAAAAATGCAGCATAAGAATTTCATGAAGCATACACAAGTATCAGTAGCCGAACTGATTACATGGAAGAAAGGATATCAGAGATTGAAGATCAACACAATGAAATAAAGCAAGAAGACTAGAGAAAAAAAAGAGAGTGAAAAGAAATGAACAAAGCCTCTAAGAAACATGGGACTATGTGAAAGGACCAAATCTGTATTTGATCGGTGTACCAGAAAGTGATGGGGAAAATGGAACCAAGTTGGAAAACACTCTTCAGGATATTATTCAGGAGAGCTTCCCCAACTTAGCAAGGCAGGCCAACATTCAAATTCAGGAAATACAGAGAACACCACAAAGATAGTCCTCGAGAAGAGCAACTCCAAGACATATAATCGTCAGATTTACCAAGGATGAAATGAAGGAAAAAATGCTAAAGGCAGCCAGAAAGAAAGCTTATGTTACCCACAAAGGGAAGCCCATCAGACTCACAGATCTCTCAGTAGAAACCCTACAAGCCAGAAGAGAGTGGGGGGCAATATTCAACATTCTTAAAGGAAAGGATTTTCAAACCAGAATTTCATATTCAGCCAAACTAAGCTTCTTAAGTGAAGGGGAAATAAAATTCTTTACAGATGAGCAGAGGCTGAGAGATTTTGTCACCACCAGGCCTGCCTTACAAGAGCTCCTGAAGGAAGCACCTAATATGGAAAGGAAAAATTGGTACCAGTCACTGCAAAAACACACCAAATCGTAAAGACCACTGACAATATGAAGACACTGCATCAACAAGCAAAATAACCAGCTAGCATTATAACAACAGGATCAAATTCACACATAACAATATTAACCTTAAATGTAAATGGGCTAAATGCCCTAAGAAAAAGACACAGACTGACAAATTGGATAAAGACTCAAGATCCAGGATGGGTGCAGTGGCTCACTCCTGTTATCCCAGCACTTTGGGAAGCCAAGGTGGGTAGACCACAAGGTCAAGAGATTGAGACCATCCTTGCCAATATGGTGAAACCCCACCTCTAC
This sequence comes from Plecturocebus donacophilus, assembly GCA_004027715.1. NCBI lineage: Eukaryota > Metazoa > Chordata > Mammalia > Primates > Pitheciidae > Plecturocebus > Plecturocebus donacophilus. Next base: position 20,314 of record PVKP010024305.1, on the reverse strand, counting down.
TAAACAATACAAAAACATTAGCTGGGCGTGGTGGCACAAACCTAAAGTCCCAGCTACTCAGGAGGCTAAGGCAAAAGAATCTCTGGAACCCGAGAGGTGGAAATTGCAGTGAGCCGAGATCACACCACTGCACACCAGCCTGGGTGACAGAGTGAGACTCTGTCTCCAAAAAAAAAAAAAAAAAAAAAAAAGTCAAGACCCATCTGTGTGCTGTATTTGGACCCATCTCACATGCAAAGACACAGATAGGCTCAAAATAAATGGATAGAGGAATATTTACCAAGCAAATGGAAAGAAAAAAAAAAAAAGCAGGGCTTGCAATCCTAGTCTCTGATTAAACAGACTATAAACCAACAAAGATCAAAAGAGACAAAGAAGGGCATTACATAAAGGGATCAATGCATCATGAAGAGCTAATTATCCTAAACATATATGCAACCAATACAGGAGCACTCAGATTCATAAAGCAAGTTCTTGGAGACCTACAAACAGTCTTAGACTCCCACACAATAACAGTGGGAGATTTTAACGCCTGATTGTCAATATTAGACAGATCAATGAGACAAAAAATTAACAAAGATATTCAGGACTTGAACTCAGCTCTGGACCAAGTGGACCTAATAGAAATCTATAGAACACTCCACTCCAAATCCACAGAATATACATTCTTCTCAGCACCACATCACATTTATTCTAAAATTGATCACATAATTGGAAGTAAAACACTCCTCAGAAAATGCAAAAGAACAGAAATCCTAACAGTCTCTCAGACCACAGTGCAATCAAATTAAAATTCAGGAGTAAGAAACTCACTCATAACTGCACAACTACATGGAAACAGAACTGAACATTTATCCTGCTCCTGAATGACTACTGGATAAATAATAAAATGAAGGCAGAAATAAAGATGTTCTTTGAAACCAATGAGAACAAACATACAATGTACCAGAATCTCTGGGACACATTTAAAGCAGTGTGTAGGGGAAAATTTATAGCACTAAATGCCCACAAGAGAAAGGAGGAAAGATCTAAAATTGACACCCTAATGTCACAATTAAAAAAAACTAGAGGAGCAAAAACAAATTCAAAAGCTAGCAGAAGACAAGAAATAACTAAGATCAGAGCAGAACTGAAGGAGATAGAGACAGGAAAAACTCTTCAAAAAAAAAAAAATCAGTGAATCCAGGGCTGGTTTTTTGAAAAGATCAAGAAAATAGACTGCTAGCCAGACTAATAAAGAATAATACTCAAATAGATGCAATAAAAAATGATCAGGGTGATATCACCACCGATTCCAGAGAAATACAAACTACCACCAGAGAATACTATACACATCTCTATGCAAATACACCAAAAATTCTAGAAGAAATAGATAAATTCCTGGACACTTACACCCAAGACTAAACCAAGAAGAAGGTGAATCCCTGAATAGACCAATAACAAGTTCTGAAATTCAGGCAGCAATTAATAGTCTACCAACCAAAACAAGTCCAGGACCAGACGGGTTCACAGTCGAATTCTACCAGAGGTACAAAGAGGAGCTGTACCATTCCTTCTGAAACTATTTCAAACAATAGAAAAGCAGGGAATCCTTCCTAACTCATTTTATGAGGCCAACATCATCCTGATACCAAAACCTGGCAGAGACACAACTAAAAAAGGAAATTTCAGACCAATATCCCTGATGAACATCCATGTGAAAATCCTCAATAAAATGCTGGCAAATCAAATCCATTAACACATCAAAAAGCTTATCCATCATGATCAAGTCGGCTTCATCCCTGGGTTGCAAGCCTTGTTTAACATACGCAAATCAGTAAATATAATCCATCACATAAACAGAACCAAAGACAAAAACCACATGATTATCTCAACAGACTCAGAGAAGGCCTTTGACAAAATTCGACAGCCCTTCATGCTAAAAACTCTCAATAAATTAGGTATTGATAGAACATATCTCAAAATAATAAGAACTATTTATGACAAACCCACAGCCAATATCATACTGGATGGGCAAAAACTGGAAGCATTCCCTTTGAAAACCAGCACAAGACAAGAATGCCCTCTCTTACCACTCCTATTCAACATAGTGTTGGGAGTTCTGGCCAGGGCAATCAGGTGAGAAAAAGAAATAAAGGGTATTCAGTTAGCAAAGGAGGAAGTCAAACTGTCTCTATTTGCAGATGACATGATTGTATATTTAGAAGACCCCATAGTCTAAGCCCAAAATCTCCTTAAGCTGATAAGCAATTTCAGCAAAGTCTCAGGATACAAAATCAATGTGCAAAAATCACAAGCATTCCTATACATCAATAGCAGACAGAGAGTCAAATCATGAGTGAACTCCCATTCACAATTGTTACAAAGAGAATTAAATACTTAGGAATACAACTTACAAGGGATATGAAGGACCTCTTCAAGGAGAACTACAAACCACTGCTCAAGGAAATAAGAGAGGACACAATTAAATGGAAAAACATCATGAAAATGGCCATACTGCCCAACGTAATTTATAAATTCAGTGCTATCCCCATCAAGCTACCATTGACTTTCTTCAAAGAATTGGGGGAAAAAAACACCTTAAATTTCATATGGAAGAAAAAACAGCCCACATAGCCAAGACAATCCTGAGCAAAAAAAGCCAAGCTGCAGGCATCACTCTACCTGACTTCGAAGTATACTGCAAGTTTACAATAATCAAAACAGCATGGCACTGGTACCAAAACAGAGACATAGACCAATGGAACAGAACAGAGGCCTCAGAAATAATGCCACACATCTACAACCATCTGATCTTTGACAAACTTGACAAAACAACCAGTGGGGAAAGGATTCCCTATTTAATAAATGATGTTGGGAAAACTGGCTAAGCCATATACAGAAAGCCAAAACTGGATCCCTTCCTTACACCATATACAAAAATTAACTCAAGATGGATTGAAGATTTAAACCTAAGACCTAAAACCATAAAAACCCTAGAAGAAAACCTAGGCAATAGCATTGAGACATAGGCATGGGCAAGGACTTCATGACTAAAACACCAAAAACAATAGCAACAAAAGTGAAAATAGACAAATGAGATCTAATTAAACTAAAGAGCTTCTGAACAGCAAAATAAACTATCATTACTGTCAACAGGCAACCTACAGAATGGGAGAAAACTTTTGCAATCTATCCACCTAACAAAGGGCTAACATCCAGAATCTACAAAGAACTTAAATTTACAAGAAAAAACAACCCCATCAATAAGTAAGCAAAGGATATGAACAGATACTTCTCAAAAGATGACATTTATGTGGCCAACAAACATATGAAAAAAAGCTCATCATCACTGATCATTAGAGAAATGCAAATCAAAACCCCTTTGAGATACCATCACATGCCAGTTAGAATGGCTATCGTTAAAAAAAAAAATCAGGGGACAACAGATGCTAGAGAGGATGTGGAGAAACAAGAATGCTTTTACACTGTTGCTAGGAGTATAAATTAGTTCAACCATTGTGGGAGACAGTGTGGTGATTCCTCAAGGATCTAGAAATAGAAATACCATTTGACCCAGCAATCCCATTACTGGGTATATACCCAAAGGATTATAAATCATTCTACTGTAAAGACAAATGCACATGTTTATTGTGGCACTGTTCACAATAGCAAACCCAAGTGCCCATCAATGAAAGACTGGATAAAGAAAATGTGGCACATGTACACCCATGGAATACTATGCAGCCATAAAAAAGGATGAGTTAAACCCCACCGTGTTCTTCAACATTGCCGTTGACAGCCAGCTCTTGGGCCATGACTCCTTCAAGCTGTTTGCAGACAACGTTCCAAAGACAGCAGAAAATTTTTGTGCTTGGAGCACTGGAGAGAAAGGATTTGGTTATAAGGGTTCCTGCTTTCACAGAATTATTCCAAGGTTTATGTGTCAGGGTGGTGACTTCAAACGCCATAATGGCACTGGTAGCAAGTCCATCTATGGGGAGAAATTTGATGATGAGAACTTCATCCTAAAGCGTACGGATCCTGGCATCTTGTCCACGGCAAACGCTGGACCCAAAACAAATGGTTCCCAGTTGTTGTTTTTTTATTTTTTGAGACAGAGTCTCACTCCGTCACCAGGCATCAGGCTGGAGTGCAATGGCGCAACCTTGGCTCACTGCAACCTCTGCCTCCTGGGTTCAAGCAATTCTCCTGCCTCAGCCTCCTGAGTAGCTGGGACTACAGGCGCGCGCCACCACGCCCAGCTAATTTTTTTGTATTTTTAGTAGAGACAGGGTTTCACCATGTTGGCCAGGATGGTCTCGATCTCTTGACCTCATGATCCACCCACCTCGGCCTCCCAAAGTGCTGGATTATGGGTTCCCAGTTTTTCATCTGCACTGCCAAGACTGAGTCGTTGGATGGCGAGCACGTGGTCTTTGGCAAGGTGAAAGAAGGCATGAATATCGTGGAGGCTATGGAGCGCTTTGGGTCCAGGGATGGCAAGCCCAGCAAGAAGATCACCATTGCTGACCGTGGACAACTCTAACAAGTTTGACTTGTGTTTTATCTTAACCACCAGACCATTCCTTCTGTAGCTCAGGAGAGCACCCCTCCACCCTATTTGCTCGCAGTATCCTAGAATCTTAGGGCTCTCACTGCAGTTCCCTTCGGGTTCTATGTTTTCCTTCTTCCCTTTTCACACCTAGCTGGATTTCAGAGTTAAGTTTATGATTATGAAATAAAGACTAAATTACAAAGAAAAAAATCATGAGTTCATGTCCTTTGCAGGGACATGGTTGAAGCAGGAAACCATCATTCTCAGGTGCAAACTGACACAAGAACAAAAACCAAACACAGCATGTTCTCATAAGTGAGAGTTGAACAATGTGAACACATGGACACAGGGAAGGGAACATCACACACCAGGGCCTTTTGGGGGTTGGGAGGCTAGGGGATGGATAGCAGTAGGAGAAAAACCTAATGTAGATGATTGGGTGATGGATGCAGCAAACCATCCTGGCACGTGTATAACTATGTAACAAACAACTGCACGTGTACCCCAGAACTTAAAGCATAATAATAATAATAAAAGATGTAGCTAGTCCAAATTGAGATGTGATGTGATTTTAATACTAGATATTGAAAACTTGATGTGAAAAAAGAATGTAAAATATCTCACTAATGGCATCATACTAATTACATGTTGAAATACTAGTTGGGATATAGAAGTTAAATAAAATGTATTATCAAAATTTAAAAAATTTGTCAAAATTCCTAGGTTTGTAGGACACAAACACTAAATATTACTGTAAATATTAAGTTTAATTGGGAAGGCTGCCTGATTTATGCACACCCGAACTGATCTATCTTGTCTCCACAAAGTCTGACAGTTTCAAATAAAGCACCATACAAAATCGCCACCAATACAGCTAAGTGGCCTGAAGAAACAAACGTTCCACTGAAAAACTCTTACATGTACCCCATCAATAATTCAATATTTATAGCATGAGAATGATTTGGTTACACTATTACAGGGCTTGACTGAACACAGTGGCAGTTTTTAAATGCATCTGAATTGCTTTTGTGTATGTCTCAATTTCAGATAAATTCTTTTCTCTACAATTATTGACCATTCCAAAATTTAAATTCAATGGAAAGTATCTTAGTGGAAACCAAAAAAGGAAATTGAAAGAATAAAGATTGGCAGGAGCCTCAAAATGTCAAGAACTCTCCTATAAAACCATGGAGACTAAAAACTTCTGATGGTTGAAATGGTATACAGAACTGTTTCATTAAGAATCATAATCACCAAGAAAATGCTGGTAATAACAGAAGAGAAATAAGATTGAGAATCAGAGTAGCTGTAATAGAAAACAACAACAACAACAAAAAAAAAAAAAACAGAAAACTGCTTCCACAATCAACACAGCCTCATATAATCAATGTGTTGACTTCCATGAGCACCCTGAACTTTCATCCCTGCCTGTCACACTGAGCAATTCACAGCAACACTGGCAAGCTGTAAATTTTTCGGCCTCCAAAATCATGATTCCTATTTACAGAGAATCATGTAGAACACAAAGGATTTGTTCAAATGTCTTCTAAACAGGTATAAGAAATATGAATGAATTGCTATAAGATCTTGGCCAGTCTATTCCAAAGAAAATATAAATATATATTTTATTATTATTATTAAATTTTTTAACAAGACACATGACTTATGCCAGGCAAAGTTTCAGACTAGATTAAATGTATTGAGCTCTTCATCAGAAGACACACAGAACACAACGAAGCTACGTTTACTTGGATTGTACATAAATGAATTATAATACACTTTACCATCAGCTTGCAGGACAATGAAGGAACATACAGTATTTTTTTTTTTTTTGAGACAGAATATTGCTCTGTTGCCCAGTCTGGAGTGCAATGGCACGAGCCAAGATCATGCCATTGCACTCCAGACTGGGTTCAAGTGATTTTCCCGCATCAGCCTTCTGAGTAGCTGAGATTACAGGCATGTGCCACCACCCCCAACTAATTTTTGTATTTTTAGTAGAAGCAGGGTTGCACCATGTTGGTCAAGCTGGTCTCAAACTCCTGACCCTGAGATCCGCCTGACTCAGCCTCCCGAATTGATTACAGGCATGAGCCATGGCACCTGGTCGGAACATAAGGTATTACACTGAAGTACTAAGAAAAATAGTGGAAGCTATTAAGTGAAAAAGGTTTATTCATCAGAGATCACAATGAAAAAGTTGTGCTCTTTGAGTAACAGAAATTTCTAGGAATCATCCAATTAATTGCTACATTTGATCGGTTTTTACATGAGTACCTGGAAAACTGTAAAGGAAGAAGGACAGATGTGACTTATTTATCCAAAATAGCTCATGGAGAATTAATCAAAATAAGGGAAAATGTGTACAAAATAAAGTGGAAACTCAATAAACAAACCAAACACCAAATAATATCATTGCTACAAATTCTCCGGTAGCAGATTGCTTTGTGTATCCCATTATTGTGTGCTACTCTAAAATGGAAAAATCATTTGTTATACAGCAAACCAACTTTTAACTGTCAAAATTCATCTGAAATTAAAGTATACACAGAATAATTCAAATGCAGTTCTGTCTTTTTAACAGAGTAAGTTCTGAGCAACTTTAACCTGTATCTTGCATTTGCAATCAGTCATGTAAAAACATGACTATCAGAAGACATTAAGTTTCCAGCACTCTAAAACCAGTAGTAAGTACTTATATTCTGGACACAGTTTAGTTTATCACTTAGTTATCCCTGGGAAAGCTGCCTTCTCAGTCTCTGAAGTTGCTGACTACTTCAGATTTTGCAAGTTATATGTTCTTCTTGAATTTATCTTGTACATTACATGTAGTATTTTAATCACCCATGACAACTCAGTATTCAAAAATCTAAAGATAGTGAGATGGTTTGCCCATTGTAAAACATTAAGATCTTGTAGCACAAAGTACACAACATCTTAAACACTCTTATATTTTCTGACTCAGAAGGAAAACAGGAGCATGAATAGAAAAAGTTCATTCAAAATTTAATAAAGGTTGCACAAACGGTCACATATTGTATAATTCTATTTATATGAAATGTTCAGAATGGACAAATCAGACAAAGTAGATTAGTGGTTGCAAAGGGTTGAAAGAAGAGGAAAATGGAGAGTGGCTGCTATGATTATGAGATTTCTCCTGGGGGTGATGAAAATGTTCTGAAGATAAACAATGGTGACTATTGTACAACTCTGTGAATACTCTAAAAAGGCAGCAAATCGTGCATATTTTCAAAGGGCGAGTTTTGTGGTATGTTAATTACATGTCAATATTTTAAAAGTTAACAAAGATTGAATACACCATTTCAACTGCAATTTAGAAAACAATTTTAGACTAATTTAGAAAAAAATAAAAATTGTCCAATTCCTAATTTAGACATATGAAGAGTTTAGTAGAAAATACAGAAAATTACTGAACTATGAAACAAGGGTGATTAAAGATGAAAAATGAAATAGAAATTATTCTAACATCAAGAAGCAAATTATTCCGACATCAAGAAGCAAATTATTCTGACATCAAGAAGCTCATGCCTGTAATCCCAGCACTTTGCGAGCCCAAGATGGGTGGATCACCTGAGGTCAGAAGTTCCAAACCAGTCTGACCAACATGGTGAAACCCCACCTCTACTAAAAATACAAAAATGAGCCAGGCGTGGTGGTGCCTGCCTGTAATCCCAGCTACTTGGAAGGCTGCGGCAGGAGAACCACTAACCCGGGAGGCAGAGGCTGCAGTGAGCCAAGATTGCACCACTGCACTCCAGCCTAGGTGACACAGTGAGACTTCATCTCAAAATTATATACACACACACACACACACACACACACACACATTTTTCTGAATTTAAGTTGGTAATGTGTTATATTTGTCACTTTTCAATATTCATAATTTTGTTTGTAGTTAATGTTAGCTTTTCTACCTAATTTTTCTTAATTTTGTATTATTTTCCTTAAAAATTGTCCTGCTCCCCAAATTGTTTAAGATTTGCTGAGAATTCTCAGCTCGCCCAGATTGGGAGAAGAACTCTACAATTTTTATAAAATGTTAAGCCTATGGAGTCAGGGAGAATTTACATCTTTACGAGAATAAATTTTTCTTTTAAGTTCTGAGATACATGCACAGGACGTGCAGGTTTGCTGCATCGGTAAACATGTGCCAGTGGTTTGCTGCACCTAACAGTCCATTGAGAATAAGTTTTTCTAAGAACAAATTGTGACTTTTTGTTCCAGGTTTGTTTATGGCTCTCAACAGACTCCAGATGTCTTCACAATGCTCCTGCATATTGCCCAAGAGATTCATTCCTAGTATTTTTTATAAGAAGTTCCCTTTCTATATTAACTCTAACAGATTACTCTTTATATAGAGAGGCTATTTCTTATCTTTCCTTCATCATTATCATGACATTTGACATCAGAAGGGTATGTGGACCCCATACCTAATAAATTCTAACAGGCACACGCTGGGAACCTACCCCCTTCTGAAGGCCACAACATTACTAATACTAATGGCTCCACTTGTGTGCTGGCCCCATCCTATTACCCTGACCCCCAAAGAAAACCCCACCAGATTTGTGTATATTATCCCTATTATTTATAAAAGTGACACAACATTATACATATGAATTCTGCTGTACAGTTTGGTTTTGCTGATACAATGCTAATACCATTATAACAATAGTATAAAACAGTATGATTTTCTGAGACTTGTTTTATTAAGTGTCATGTTACTGGGATATATCAAGTTGTGAATAGCTGTGGCTCACCCTTTTCCATTGTTGTGTTATATTTCATCATGTGAATATACCATAATGTACTCAGCCTCCTTACAATGGACATGTGGTCATTTCTAGGCCTTTGCTACTGCAAACAGTGCAGCTACGAACATTCTTGGGATCCACATGCAAGTTTCTTTGGGGCCTAGATCTAGCAGGGAAATCTATTGATCAACAGCTACACAAATATTCAAACTCATGTGATAATGCCAAATTGTTTATCAAAGTGATTGTACTAATTTCCACTTTCCCCTGAAGTATGAGTTTCCACTGACCCATAATCCATTATCAGACTTAATTATTGTCAATCCTATAGATACAAAATCATATATTACAATAGGCTTCATTTTTATTCCCTGTTTTCCAAACAGCTTAAATGCCTTCCCGTGATTTTCCAAATTGCTTCTTTTGTAAAATGTCCATTGTCCATAAGCTGCTTATTTTTCGATTTACTTAACTGACTTGTAGAAATTCTTTATGTAGTCTGAAATCTAATCCTGTCAGATAATGTTGCAAGTACAGAATTTCTGCAGGATCGTGGCTTATTACTTCACTTTCTTTACAGTTTACTTTTGTGAAAATGTTATTTCCTATCCCAAGTTTTCTGATATATCCTTCCAAAATATATTTTTGAAATATATATATTTTCTGATATATCCTTCCAAAAGTTTTTAAGTTTTGCCTTTCACATTTAAATGCTTAATCCATTTGGAATTTTTATAATACGGAGTAAAATACAGATCCAATTTCATGTAGTTTTCTCCCACATTGATACCATCTGGTCCAGCACCATTTTAATTGGAATTGTATTAAATCTATACTTCAACTGGAGAAAATTTATATCTTTATAATATTAAGTCCACCTACCTGTCAACTTTAAGTTTATTGTAGTATCTTTCAGTTAAGTTGTATACGTTTCTGCTACAGGACTTATACATATTTTGTTTGATGTTTTCATAAGTTCTTCAAAATTTTATATGAGTATATTTTGTCAGTTAACAAATTGTTGGGGCCTGGCGCAGTGGCTCATGCCTATAATCCCAACAATATGGGAGGCCGAGGTGGGTAGATTACCTGAGATCAGGAGTTCAAGACCTGTCTGGCCAAATGGTGAAACCTCGTCTCTATTAAAAATGCAAAACTCAGCCAGGCATGTTGGTGCACACCTGTAATCTCAGCTACTCAGGAGGCTGAGGCAAGAGAATAGTTTGAACCTGGGCGGCTGAGGTTGCAGTGAGCCAAGATCGTGCCATTGAACTCCAGCTTGGGTGACGACAACAAAATTCTGCCTCAAAAAAAAAAATTGCTGGATTTAAAAATTATGCTTTATAACAATTAGTATATAGAGGTACATCAAGTGATGTTTGCACATTGGTGTTCTGGTAGCCACCTTGTGAAACTATCTTCTTAGAAGTGGTTTGTCTTCAGTTTTTGTAAGGTATGATACAACCTCTACCTTTTTGGTAAATAATCATAAACATCTACAAAAGATAAAAAAGACAATTTAGTTTCATCTTTTCTAGTGTATGGCCTTTGTTGTTCTCGTCCAACAGTACTCAATGTTAGTTTTCCTTCTCTGAGACAGTCGATCTGTTGCCAAGCTGGAGTGTGGTGGTGCGATCTCAGCTCACTGCAGCCTCCGCCTCCCGGTTCACATGATTCCCCTGCCTCAGTCTCCCAAGTACCTGAGATTATAGGCGCACACCAAAACCATGCCCAGCTAATTTTTGTATTTTTAGTAGAGATAGTTTCACCATGTTGGTCAGGATGGTCTCAATCTCTTGACCTCGTGATCCACCTGTCTAGGCCTCCCAAAGTGCTGGGATTACAGGCGTGAGCCATCACGCCTGCCCTCGATGTTTTATTTTTCTTGATCATTATTTTTACAGAGAATGCTTTTAATATTATCATAAAAAGATTCAGTACATACCATTTATCAGTTCCTACCCCTACTTTGCTAAGGGCTTTTAGTCATATTTGAGTATTGATGGTCAAATAATTTTTCTGCTGTCAAAATGATCAAATGATATTTCTTTTTTCATTTGTTAATATGGTAAACATTTATAGAATTTCCTAACATTAAGCTTCTTTGTATTTCTAAATAAATGCAACTTGTTCATGACATGTTAACTTTATACACTGCTATCTTAAAACTCACTGCTTCCATTTATTACTCTGTCTTATAGTTTGGTACTCCCCTTTTAGTGAGGGAGTGGGTCTTGGAAAATATCACTCGCTTCCTGTGAACCCAGCAATGCATCAGTCATAGCCAGGATCTAGTCATTTCATAATGAGAGGGAGTCCTTTTGAATATCTCATTTTCTGTAGTTCTGGAAGCAGCATTCTCTTAAATTTTTTTTTACATGGACATCTCAATAATTACATGTAATGGTTTGCTCAGTTCATTCCCTCAGGTTTTCTGGCAAAATATTCCTATATAAAAAATAAATTTATTTTCTCCTTTCCAAATTGTATTTCTAATTTTTTTCTTGTCTATTTTAGTTACTACCACTGAATTATAAAAATAAAAAGTGCTAGAATTACACACCTGTAATCCCAGCACTTTGGGAGGCCGAGGGGGCAGATCACCTGAGGTCAGGAGTTCCAGATCAGCCTGGCCAACATGGTGAAATCCCATCTCTACTAAAAATACAAAAAATTGGCTGGGTGTGATGGGGGCACCTGCAATCCCAGCTACTACGGAGGCTGAGACAGAAGTATCACTTGAACCCAGGAGACAGAGGTTGCAGTGAGCCAAGATCATGTCACTTCACTCCAGCCTGGGTGACAGAGTGAGAGACTGCCCACCTCCCCCCGCCAAAAAAATAGTGGCAGTATAAATTATTTTCTTAACTTTGTGTTTAATGAGAATGCTTCTAGGTATTGCTCCCTTAAAGCATGATGCTGGCATTTAGAATGTAATATATAAAGAATCATCTGTATTTTCCTACTTTAAAAGTACTTTCGATAAAATCTAGAGCCTCCAGGATGTTAACGTTTTGCTGGACTCAGGTGGTTGTCTCCAGTTACTGTGGAGGTGACTCACTTCATTCCAACTTCCTGATAGTTTGCTTCTGGAGGTCCTATTTCTCTAAAATCTTCCAGAACAAAGTCTTAAGGCTGCCTTAGCCTTTTTTACAGTCCAGTTCTTAAATTTTTTCCTCCTCTTCCCCAATAATAACATGAGTATGGATCCAGTTTGTTCACCAAGCCTGCCTTGCTGCGAAGCATCGAACTGTGGAGAATCTTCACCTATGCCTGTGATTTGTGAGCCTGAAGAAAGTTATCCACCCTTGCAAATGTGTTCTGCTGAGATGCCTCACACAGAGACTGTCTCCCCTCTTCCTTCCTCCATGGATCTGCTTATTCAGGACAGCCCTGATTCTTGCACCAGTCCCGAAGGCAAACAACCCACTGCTGCAGAGAGTAGCGCCACAGCAAAGGAAGACAAGGTCCCGGTCAAGAGACAGAAGACCAGAACTGTGTTCTCTTCCACCCAGCTGTGTGTACTCAATGATAGATTTCAGAGACAGAAATACCTCAGCCTTCAGCAGATGCAAGAACTTTCCAGCATCCTGAACCTCAGCTGCAAACAGGTGAAGACCTTGTTCCAGAACCAGAGAATGAAATCTAAGAGGTGGCAGAAAAACAACTGGCCAAGGAATATCAGTGATGTGACTCAGAAGGCCTCAGTACCCACCTACCCCAGCCTTTACTCTTCCTACTACCAGGGATGCCTGGTGGACACAACTGGGAACCTTCCAGTATAGAACAACCAGACCTGGCGCAATTCAACCTGGAGCAATCAGACCTGGAACATCCAGTCCTGGAGCAATCAGGCCTGGAACGGTCCCTTCTATTACTGAGGAAAGGAACCTCTGCAGTCCTGCAGGCAGTTCCAGCCAAATTCTCCTGCCAGCGACTTGGAGGCTGCCTTGGAAACTGCTGGGGAAAGCCATAATGTAATACAGCAGACCACTAGGTATTTGAGTACTCCACAAACCATGGATTTATTCCTAAACTACTCCACGAACATGCAACCTGAAGATGTGTGACAATAAATGAAACTGATCTTACTTAGTTTCACTCTGAGCACTGGCTGAATTCTTCCTCTCCCCTTCCTCACAGAATTGTTCTTGTTTAGAAACCATGTGTTCTGTTTACATTATGCCTATCCAGTCAATCTGAACGGAGGGTGGGGTATGGTTGGAGCCTAATCAGAGAGGTTTCTTCATTTTTTCCTGTTGTATCTTCCTGGGGAAAAGACATTTTAATAACCTTGGCTGCTAAGGTCACCGTAATAGAAGCTATCTCTGGCCATAGATAAGTAGACCTAATACTAGGTTGGATATCTTTAGCGTTTAGAATCTAACCTCAAGAATAAGAAATAAAGTACAAATTGGTGTGATGAAAAAAAATTCTTTTAAACTAGAAAGGCTTAGACTTATCAATGCCTTTTCACCATTCTTTTGATTTATTCATACTGTGACTCATATTAACAGGTTTCCTATTAGGGAACCATAGATGACAAAATGGTCAATTAGTATCCTTAATTTAAAGAGATATGGGGATTAGCCACCGCACAAAAAGGTTTAAGATGCCCTGAAATCGCTGTTCTAACTTATTTAAAAATTCCAAACCTACAGAAAGATAAAAGAACAGTACAATGAATTCTTAAAATGTTGCCACATTTGCTTTATTCTGATATATTATGTGTACACTTTTGTTTTTCACTGAACCATTTAAGTGTAAGTTACAAATATCATAATGCTTCTCTGAGTACTTTAGCAGGTATCTCCTAAGAGGGACGATCTCCTACATAACCCAATATCATTACACGGAGAAGTTTGACTTAATATTACCGAATATGCAGACCATATTCAAATTTCTCCCAATTGTCCTTTTTTTTTTTAGCTAGGTTTTTTTTTTCCCTGCAATCCATCAGATTCAATGAAGAATAATAAACTGCATTTAGCTGGTGTGTCTGTCTCCTTTATTCTAGAACAGAGGCCCATCTTTCGTTGTCTTTCACATTCATATTTAAGAGTCAAGGCCAGTTGTTTTCTGAAATGTGCTACAATTTACCTGGTGTATGTGCATAATCATATTCACACTGAAGACTTTTAGCAAAAAGAATACATAGATGATACTGTGTATTTTCCATTGCATCACATCAGGTGGCACGTGATGTTGGCATGTTTCATTATTAGCGATTCTAAGTTTGATGACTTGGTTACAGTGGAGTTTGCTAGATTTCTCCATTGCAAAGATTAACATTATCCTTTTTGATGCTCAAATGGTTTCAAATTTGGCTAGTGGAAGATCCTGAAAGCTAGTTATACTTTTAGCACTCCCTAGAGTATTTTTTTTTTGAGACAGAGTGCTTCAGGCTGGAGTGCAGTGGTGCAATCTCAGCTCACAGCACCTCTGAGGTTCAAGCAATTCTCCTGCCTCAGCCTCCCAAGTAGCTGGGACTACAGGCACCTGCCACCATGTCCAGCTAATTTTTGTATTTTTAGTAGAGACAAGGTTTCACCATGTTGGCCAGACTGGTCTCAAACTCCTGACCTCAAGTGATCCGCCCACCTCAACCTCCCCAAGTGCTGGGATTACAGGTGTGAACACTGTGCCCAGCCACTCCCTAGACATGTTTGAGCACCTCTTTGCTTTCCTGGCACATTGGATATTCTAGGCTCACCTTGTAGTTTTCATGCCCCAATACCACAATCATCCAATTTGCTAAGCCATTTTCCCTATTTTCTTTTAATGGGATATATATTTAGAAACTGAGGTCTTACATTGAGTGTGTTCATTTTTACTGGGAAGTCATTGCTTCTAGACTTTTCAGTGGGCAATCAGATTTATTTTTAAATCATCAATTCACACTGTTCACTCCAGTTCAAATCCAATATGACAATATTATTTTCTTCCTTCCATACTTATATTCTTTCTTCTGCAGTGAGAATCACGTTTTCCAAAATCATCAATATAGTTTCTCAATTGTTCAATCACAGAATACATCAAAAACTACCAACATAGCATCAAAATAGCAACAAAATAGCATTGTAACTACCAAAATAGCATCAAAACTACCAAGAGATTGGGTAATGGTCAGTAGGCCTTCACAGTCTGTCTTTAGAATACATATACACCAACAAAGGTATGGAGTCTGAAAAACGTGTTTACAAGTTCAACGAATTATTTTTCTGTGTGGTTTGTTAATAAACTATGTCTACTTGCTTCTGTTTATATTTCAGGTTTTTTTCCATCTTTGTAAATTGTAAGTTCTGAATATGCAAAACACTAACGTGGTTTAACAGCTACCTGGTAAATGTTGTTAAAGTTACCTTTGTAGATAGCTTTAAGTCTCACTCTCTTACCTACTCCCTTTAAACTTATTCCCACTTACTTCCTGTTGTGGATATTTCATTTCATTCCTGTGTGATTTATTCTTTTGCTTATATTTTCTGAAGACATATATACAAGTATGCATATGCACAAAAGGCATATACATCATTCTAGCTATACCTTTTGCAGTTTTCATTTTATGTATCATAGAAAACCACTCCCTATTAATTCACTGAGTTCATCTTTTCTTTTTCTTTAAATCTAGTTGCATGGTACTCCACTGTCTATACCATATTTTATTTAATGAGACTCCTACATATGGGAAATACTCTGAAATCTTCAAGCTTATAAATGAAAAAAGTTGATAGATATCTTTCCAACTATGACAATTCTACAAGTTTACTCAATACCAAAAAACAAGTTGTGTAGCAGAATCTTTTCAAACATGGCTGTAATAAACTACGATGAAAATTAAAACCACAATGAGAAACTACTTTCACAGGTACTACAAAGTCTAATAATTAAAAGGACAGAAAATACCAAGTGTTAGTAAAGATGTGGAACAATGAGAACTCTCATATAATCATGCAATATATTTAAAAAAAAAAACAAACAAAAAACGACTGGCCGGGCACAGTGGCTCATGCCTGTTATCCTAGCATTTTGGGAGGCTGAGGCGGTGGATTGCCTGAGCTCAGGAATTCGAGACCAGCCTAGGCAAAATAGTGAAATCCTGTCTCTACAAAAATACAAAAAAAATTAGCTGGGTGTGGTGGTATGCGCTTGTAGTCCCAGCTACTCAGGAGGCTGAGGCGGGAGAATTACTAGAACCCAGGAGGTAGAGGTTGCAGTGAGCTGAGATCACACCACTGCACTCCAGCCCAGGCAGCAGAGCAAGACTCTGTCTCAAAAAAAATAACTTCCATACACTGTGGGTGAGTTAAGTCACAACTTTGAACAACTGTTTGGCAATATCTAACCAAAGGCAGTCATATACATACCATATAACCTAACAATTCCACTCTTAGGGATACAGTCAACAGAAATACATACAAATGTTTACCAACAGACATGTACTAGAATGCTCATAGAGGTACTATTCACAATAGCCAAAAACCGGAAACTATATAAATATTTATCAATACTGGAATAAATAAATGACAGTACATTAATGGAATAAGCCAACGAGAAAGAAGGATCTTCAACTATCCACAGCAATATGAATCTTACTAACAACGTTGGGGAAAATAAGCCAGATCCAAACAAAGACATACTGTATACTTCTTTTACACAGAGTTCAAAAGCTGGCAAAACTAACCCATGCTGTTAGAAGTCAGGGCAGTGGTTACGTTGGCAAGCATGGAGAGAGCATCTGGAAAGAAGAAGAGGTACTTCTGGGGTGGTGGCAATTTTCTGTTTCTTAATCTGGGTTCAAGATGTACCAGTAGGTACTTTGTGAAAATTCAGCAAGGTATACAGTTACAAAATGTGCATTTTTCTCTATATCCTTTTTATTTCTATAAAAAGTTATATTTTAAATTTCAGTTAAGGAATGAAAAAAACAACAAAAAATAAATTACTAAATTCAACTAAATACCTACAAACAAATGGAAAGACTGAGATGGAAATTAGGATTACTGTCTTAGATTGAAAAGTGTCAAGCTATTAGCTAAAAATTATAGCTTTATGAACTCCAGTGTTTGAGCTTTAAATTATACATTTTGCACTATATTCTGATGTTTCCATCTGTCTTAATAGAAGAACGTTTCTACATGTATACTAGCAAGTGAAACTGATGCTCCATGAATATGTTCCACGCTTTCCGGTAGTTGAAAACCTACCATCAAATGTGCTACTACCTACACATAATGCTGAATTCAGAGAAGATAAAGAAAATATGCCAACCTCTCTCCCAGTGGTGGCCCTTATTAGTTTAAACAATGTAATCTTCATATAAATAGCAAGAAATTTATGCAAGCTTAACAATTTTAAACTGAAGAAAAAAGTTTAATTACTATTGTAAGGCTGGTTGCCTTGCTGGGAGCGCGGACCCACCCCCCACCTCCTTATTTCCCTTTTACAAGCCCTGAGCAAGCTCAGACATGCTCGGGCATGTTCTCTTCTCCCTTGATTGCACAGCCTGGTCTTCCGTTAAAGAGCCCAGTATGCAAACAAGGTGCTGCAACCATAGCTTCTTAATAAGCAATAGCAGCTAAGTCTTAACAACCAATAGCAGCCAAGTCTTAACAACCAACAGCAGGCAAGTAATTCCAACCAATAACAAGCCAAGTCCTAGGTCAAGGCTTGTAACTTACTCAATAGCAGTCTTGCTCTACCACAACCAATCGAGCTGTTTCACTCCCTAAAAAAAACCCCGGTCTAAAAATAGACTTTCTAAAAATAGCCCAAGTCACTCCCTATAAAACCCCCTGTCTGAGAGAAGTCAGTGCGACTTCTCCGGCCCCTCCTGTCTGGACCGCAGAACCTCACCCGGGAGCCTGAATAAATTCCCTTGCATTGGATTATTTTGGTGCTGGCCTCGGTTTCTTCACTTTATCCTTGGAAACAAACCCTACAAGTGGTGCCGAAACCCGGGAGGAGTTGTAAGACCCCTCCTGGCGGAAACTGACTCCTCCACTCAACGCCGGACCAGGGAGCAGCCGTTTCACCACAAGGTAAGACTTCTGTTGCCCAATACTCCTCTCGCTGCTTGCCTCATCTCGTGGATCCCTGCTCACAATCGCGGCCGCGTCAGGGACTCCTTCTCGTTTCTCGCCTTGGGCCCGGGGCCCGGGCCCCATCTCGAGGACCAGAGCGTAGAGGAGACGTCCCTACACTCTTGTCTTCTCCCCGTGAGGAGTTTTTAGGGTCAGGATTTTGAGGGAGACGTCCCCACTTTCCTGAAACCGCTTGTTCTCATTTTAGGGTCAGGATTTCGATTCCTGAACCCTCTCGTTCTCGGTGCTCAGTAAGCACAGCCTGGGACACCTAGCTGCTCTTCTGACCACCCCCACAGCAGCGATTGAGGTGTGGGTATTCAGAAGCTCCATTACCCTCTGGCTTATACTAAATTCTTTAATTCGAACTAGCCCATTTGGCATAAAGGCTCCTGTTAAATAGAAACCAAAAATACAGTTTCTCTCTCTGTTTTTATTTCTCAGTTTCTCTTTCTCTTTTTGTTTCTCCCTTCCCCCATCTCTCTCTCTCTCTTAAAATGGCGGCTGCACAACACCCTTAAGATGGCGGCCGCTTCTCGCCCTTAACTTTTTTCTCTCTCTCTCTCTCTCTTCTAAAATGGCGGCTGTGCCACACCCTTAAGATGGCGGCCGTGTCCCGCTCCTAAAACAGCCGCTTTCTACCTTTAATTCTCTCTCTCTCTTCCTAAATGCCAATGCGAGTGAGTGAGTGAGTGAGTGAGTGAGTTTATGTGTAATCTCATGGCCTAACAGCTACGGGGCTTGTGTGGGCCTCCACCTGCGGTTCCACGGGGACATCATAGGGCATAACGGTGATTCACCTCAGAACTGTCCTACTTGGACTTCCATCCTGAGGTGACCAGGCCTGGGGATTATACGGGTACATCTTAGCCAAGACGCCCCTGAAACATCCCTTGGGGGACATGGCCGGGAAGGCATCAGACTGGTCTCCCTTCTGGGGGGCACCCACCCTTTGTCTGTCAGTTTTGTCTTTATTGTACCTTCCAATTTTCAAATAGCATAAGGTCAATCTCTCTCTCCATTCTCTCCTCTTCAATACCTATTGCTGCCTGAAAATTTCCACAACCACCTCCTTCAGGAAAGAATATTTCTGCCTGTGGTGAGTGTAATCTCTGTTCTCACCCCTTCCTTACCTCTAACTGCCCCACAAAAGCCAACCATAGATAACCGGAACTCCCATGTGGACCCCAAGTCACCATTAGGATGCCTAGTCCAGAATTTACCTAAACTAGCGCTTTCTATAAAAAAGAAAAAGCAGGTCTCTCTTTCCACCATAGCCTGGCCACAGTATCCTTTAGACAACCAGTCCAAGTGGCCTCCGGAGGGCACATTTGACTTTAATGTTCTAACGGATTTGGATAATTATTGCAAAAAGAACAGTAAATGGCTAGAAATTCCGTATGTGCTGGCTTTCTGGTATCTTCGTTCCTGTCCCACTCTTTGCTCCTCTTGTACCACTGCTCAAATACTCTTAGCCAAAGAAACTTCTTCGCCCTTAGCCCCTTTACTCTCCTCCTCTTCCTTCTCTGACCCTGATGCACCAGAAGAGCTCTCCTTTCCACTGGCTCGACCCAATCCTCCACCGCCTTATGACAAACCTCAATCCCCTTCAGCTCTTTTACCTCCTACTGATCCACCTCCTGACGACAATCTAGCCTCTCCTGTTAGTGCACACACCCGCTCACACAGTGCTCCTAACGAGGCTTCCCTCCTTTGCCCCCTCCACGAGGTGGCCGGAGCAGAAGGCATTGTCCGAGTGCACGTTCCCTTCTCCCTCTCTGATCTGTCAGCCATTGAGAAACGTTTAGGATCTTTTTCCACCAATCCTACAGCTTACACCAAGGAATTCCGTTACTTCACTTAGGGATATGATTTAACTTGGCATGACACGTTTGTAATCCTTTCCTCCACCCTTACCCCAGACG
>PVKP010024304.1:0-35149 GCA_004027715.1 Plecturocebus donacophilus | reverse complement strand
ATTTTCACCAGTTATTATTTTTTTTTTTTTTGAGGTGGAGTCTCGCTCTGTCACCAGGCTGGAGTGCAATGGAGCCATCTCGGCTCACTGTAACATCCGCCTCCCGGTTCAAGTGATTCTCCTACCGCAGCCTCCTGAGTAGCTGGGGTTATAGGTGCATGCCAACATGCCCACCTATTTTTTTTTTTTTTTTTTTTTTAGTTTTAGTAGAGACGGGGTTTCACTGTGTTGGCCAGGATGGTCTTGATATCTTGACCTCGTGATCCTCCTGCCTTGGCCTCCCAAAGTGCTAGGATTACAGGCATGAGCCACTGTGCCTGGCCCATTTTCACCAGTATTTTGAAAAATCTTATTCATTTAACAGTGGCACCCCACCTTTCCTGTGCCCCAAAGAAACTCGACTTGCTGAATAAAAACGAAGCAGGAGTGGGGTCCGGGTCTGGAGAGGCAGCGGGACAGAGTGGAGGAGGCTGCCTTGTGGCCACCAGCAGGTCAGAACCTGCTGGGGAGGGCCCAGGAGCTTGCAGAGAACACCACTGCTGGGAGGCATTGCCGGCCAGGGGCACAGCGGTTAGTTCTCTTCCCTGGTTTACATCATCCCCTGAATATCAGTGCCTACGCAGAGGTGGAGGCTTGTGAGGTGAACACTGCTTCTGATTTGGGTAGGGCTAGATATGGCAAGAACCCAAGAGGCACTCACCTTCTGGAGACATGGGCACTTCTAAACAGGCCGGGGTTGACCTTCCTACAGAGCTTTATTTGGACTTGTAGATTAAGGGTGAGTGGCTAGTATTTTATGTGGGCTGAAGTTATGCATGTATGTGTGTGGATGGATGAGATAAGCGAGAGAAAGAGGAGAGAGACAGAAACACAGAGACAGCGAGAGAGAGGAGAGGAGAAGCAGAGAAAGGAAAAGAAGGAGTGAGAGAGAGCAAGGCAGAGGAAAGGGAGACAGACAGCTAGAGAGAGGAGGGGCACAGAGAGAGAGGTTGTGAGACAGTGGGGAATTGGCCAGGGAGGCAGCTGAGATCATTATTTTATTATTTTATTTTATTTTATTTGAGACCATCATTTTAAAATAGGAAAAGAAATTGTGGCTTAGTAAAGTAAAAGGTGGCCAGATTATTCATGGTTGAATGTAATTTTTACTGATTTTTCAGGTACATACTGACACCTTTCTAAACCTCCTGCTTTAGAGAAATTTTTAAAAGGTGGTAACAATGAATTATGTCTGGGATTTCCTTCAGCAAATAGGAAATCACATCACAGTTTGTTGCCTTCAACAAGTAGTTTTTTTTTTTTTTTTTTGTGAGGCGGAGTCTTGCTCTGTTGCCAGGCTGGAGTGCAGTGGTGTGATCTTGGCTCACTGCAACTTCTGCCTCCTGGGTACAAGCCATTATCCTGCCTCAGCCTCCCGAGTAGCTGGGACTACAGGTAGCTGGGATGCCACCATACTCGGCTAATTTTTGCATTTTTAGTAGAGGTGGAGTTTCAGCATGTTGGCCAGGATGGTCTTGATCTCTTGACCTCATGATCCACCTGCCTCTCCCTCCCAAAGTGCTGGGATTACAGGTGTGAGCCACCACGCCCAGCCTCAACAAGTACTTTTAAGGCAACTGCTGTGTCCTCGGACCCTGCTAGGTGATGTGGGGAGTAGAAGAAATACTAGATGCAACCCTTGCCTTAGAAGAACTTACCTACCCGTTGAGGAGAAAAGACATAGAAATGAAACACATCGGGAACAATGGAAGATGTCCAGAAAAGTACCGGGGTTTCATTGCCCCAGAGGTGCATTTATTGTGATGTCAGAAGCCATGGCTGCAGTGCCTGGTGGAAGCTCTGTGCCAGGTCTGGGTGACTCAAGGAGAATGCGTCCTGGGGACAAGCCCCAGGGGAAGGAACCTGCTGGTTTGTCCAGGGGGCATCCATACAGGTAGTCATTATCTCAGCTGCTTTGCTGTGAGTGCATCCCTGTCACAGCATTTGGATGTTAAGTTCTATGACAGTGGCTGCTCTGAGATACCCACCAGGGAACTCATGTTGAGGGGACTGTCAGCTGGCTGCTTGGCCCAGAAGAAGTCAAGCACTGCAGTAATCTTGTCCTTATCTGCAAAGTGGGTCAATGCCATCCGTCCTTCTTACCTCAGATGCTTGTGTAACATGAGGGGTGGAAGGCAGGAGCCCTTGGCTCAAGCGCTGAATATATTATGCAGTGGTTGTGTATCATCAGCTGCAAAAAGAAATTGGGGTCAGCATCCTTCATCACTGACACATCTCTGGTGTCCACCTGCTCTTTGGAATTCCTCCTTGTCTTTCCTGATCTCTATTTCTTGACTCACCTATTCTCTTCCCTCTCCTATTTTGCTAAGACCGTTCCTCTGATCCTCTGACCTGCTTCTGTGATGTCATGAAATGCTGTGTATTGCCCTCACCTCTAGATCTCTGCCCTGTCCTCGCTCCTAAACCCGGATGCCTGACATCCCCCTGAACATCCAGCAGACTCGTAAGGTCAGCCTAGGCTTTTGATCCACATGCTGCAGTTAAAGTCATCACCCTTGCGGGCACCTCTGTGCCTCCTACCATGGGCTGCTGTCGCCTTCTCTCAGATGCTGCTGGAATCGGTCCTCATTTCCATGCTCACTGCTATTTCCCTCACACTCAACCTTGCTTGCTTTTATCTCAGTCATGATTTCAGAATGTTCAAAATTATGTATTTGTTTAGCAATAGAACCCCACCTTTCCTGTGCCCCAAACAATCTTCTAGCGCTAGCAAAGAATACTTGAATGGAGAAGCTGCTGGTTGTGGTTGGTTTGTAGGCTTCTTTCTCTCTCTCTTCCAGGAAAGCCATGCCCATCTCTTCCTCCACTCTTGCCCCACCATGGTCCCAAGGCCCCCTGACACCAGGACCTTGAAGAGCATGGCTTGAAAATTACACCTACCCCCGTGTGACAGTTGATTGTGACACCCTCCTAAGCCATCTTCTTGTTCTTCCTTTGTCCAGAGTTATTCTTCTAAAATCCAGACCTGACAAGGCTCAAAATCCTGTTGATAATGTTGCAGTTCACAGAATGAAGTGTGGGCACCAGCACTACTTTTAGTCTGACCCTGTATTACCTCTTCTTCTTTGTGTCCCTCTGTTTCCCTTACTCTGTGCACCACGTGTGGCAGTCATGCAGGAATACCTCGATTCCCCAACCCTGTGGTTCCTGAAGCCTCCATACACTGCTTTGGCTTGAGCTGATCCTTTTGCGAGGAATAACTCTGCCCTTGTTTCTCTTCCTGGTGGAAGCCTGGTCAGTCCTCAGGTCTGGTTAGATGTTGTCTCCATCATTCTTGAACTTCCTTCTCATTACACATAATTTATTACTTCTTCCTCTTTGCTCCTACAACAATCTGTGTATACTTTTTTTTTTTAAATGTACTGATCTCATTGCATTATAATTATGTGAAGGGCAGAGATGATGTCCTATTTATCTTCATGTCTCCATAGCACCCAGCCCAGTACTTGGTATACAGCAGGCATTTATTCCACATTTGTTGAATAAACAAACAATGGAATGAATGGAATGAATGAATTTGACATGCTCATTACAGTTCACATGGGCAGGGCCCAAAGGCATCATTTCCCTCCTCTTTCACTGGTTCATCATTGTTAGGAAGGGCCAGGCTGCTAGGCTGCCTGTGTTCTAGCCTTTGTGGTATTAATCAGCAAAAACAGTGTGGTTGTGAGCATAGGGTGCTTGAGCTGTGTCTGATTCCCCATCAGCTGTTCCTTTCCCCTTAGGACCAGTTACTTTGTTCAGTCCCAGACCCTAAACTTCTGACCTGCAGCCAGAGGGATTTGAGGAGCTTTGTTCAACATTCAGTCTCTAGGCCCCATGCCGATTCAGGTAGCTGGCCTCCTGCTAGCCTTGGTTCCAACATCCTGTCCTCACCTTTTACCCCAGTTTTCCTAAGTGGGCCCTGGTTTTCATCCCAGATGTGTGTGTGTGTGTTTGTGTGTATGTGTGTGTGTGTGTGTGTGTGTGTGTGAGAGACAGAGTTTTGCTCTTGTTGCCCGACTAGAGTTCAATGGCGTGACCTTGACTCACCACAACCTCTGCCTCCCTGGTTCAAGAGATTCTCCTGCTTCAGCCTCCCAAGTAGCTGGGATTACAGGCATGTGTCACCATGCCTGGCCAATTTTTGTATTTTTGGTAGAGATGGTGTTTTGCCATGTTGGCCAGGCTGGTCTTGAACTCCTGACCTCAGGGGATCCACTTGCTTCATCCTCCCAAAGTGTTGGGATTATAGGTGTGACCCACCACCCTCAGCCTTGTCTTCCCAAATTTGAAGCTGTGATTGGCAGTCTGACCTGTACCCCATCACTCTAAGGCTGGAGCCCCTCTCTGGTTGAGTGGGATCCTGCTGCTGAACCCCAATCTGGGGACCGGCACTTTGCTTCCTGTTACAAGATTTCCTGAGTGCCAACTTCTCAGCATCCCATATTTGTTGACATCTTAACACTTCCGGTTTCCTTCCACCCCAGGCCTTTGAAGATGCTGTTTCCTTTGCCTGAAGCTCTGTTCATTTTTCCACTTAAATCTCCAGCACCTCTTCTTCATGACGCCTATTTGATGTCTGCCTTCATGAGGATTTTCTCTTAGCAGCTTGCATATGTTCTCATGGCCTCCTGAGCTCCCTCTTAAAGGCAGTTATCACAATTTTTACTATGTAGTCATGTGATCACTCATTAATGTATTTCCCATATTTCTAGACTCTAGTGAGGTCCAAGGACTGGGACCATGTCTGTTTTGCTCACAGTTTTATTGAGCCCAGTGATTAGCATGTAGCCAGTGCTTTGTACACATTATTAGATGAAGTGAATAGCTTCAGTGTGACCCTACCTGTCCTTCCCACAGATGTCAACTGGGGGTCACAGAAGTTAACTGGGGGTCACAGAAGTTAACTGGGGCTGAGTGCAGGCATGCCCCAGATGCGATGCTCTGTCATTAATCTTCTCTGTAAGTCCACACCCAGGTACCACCTTATAAGGGATAAATCATAAAACAAATGTACAGAATTTTCTACTGAAATTCTCACTCAACATTCTGCCTTGTTTATTGAAAGTCTTTAGGTATGCATATTTATTACTTAATTTTCCTGGTGTAAGGAATTTGATAGATATTATATATCATTGTACTCTGAGTTTACTGTATTTCCTTGAACTCAGAGCCAGTCAAACATTCATCCCTTCATGTTAATCGTTTTCTTTTAATCACACAAGAATTCTACTCCTGGCTGGGCACCGTGGCTCACACCTGTAATCCAAGCACTTTGGGGGGCCAAGGCGGGGAGATCACTTGAGGCCAAGAGTTCAAGACCAGCCTGACCAACGTGGTGAAACCCTGTTTTTACTAAAAATACAAATATTAGCCAGGCATGGTGGCAGGTTCTTGTAATCCCAGCTATTCAGTAGGCTGAGGCAGGAGAATTACTTGAACCTGAGAGGTGGAGGCTGTAGTGAACCTAGGTCGTGCCACTGCACTGCAGCCTGGGTGATGAAGTGAGATTTGGTCTCAAAAAAAAAAAAAGAAGTGGATTTTCTTTGTTGTCTTAGCTTCTGGGGTACTCGGTGCTGAATTTCATATTTAACTGTAATAATTACCTCTGCTCAGGTACATCTTTTCTCTGTTCTTTTTAAAGTGATTTATTTATATTTTTGGTTTGTTTTTACTGTTCTGTTGTGTTATGCTTAATTATCAAAGACAATTCAGACCTTTTGGACAATATAGTTATATATTGTATTATATAAGTTTTAATTTATATTGCATGTTGCATGCATATAATATACAACATCATATATATTATAAAACCTTAATCTTTTTTTTTTTTTTAATACCACAGTGACAGCAACCCATATTCCTCATTTGGAGCAACTCTGGTGAGGGATGATGAAAAGAATTTATGGAGTATGCCCCATGATGTGTCCCACACAGAGGCAGATGATGACAGAACCCTGTACAATCTGATAGTCATTCGTAATCAGCAGGCCAAAGACTCAGAGGTGAGCACATTTTGATGTCTTATTGTGTGCAGATGATGCTGTATAGCAAAATTCCTCAGAAGATCAGCTTGAAATAACAAAAAGAATGAGGGATGAGATATTTGAAATGACGGGCAGGTCTTTTAGCAGCATATATTATCACTGGTTGCTAATTATAGCTAGTCTTAATTGACCTACTTGATATACAGATAAGACTCATTTCCGCTTCCCTCCTTAATGGCACAAATTACACGCAAGGCAAGGCTGTTGAA
Organism: Plecturocebus donacophilus; assembly: GCA_004027715.1. NCBI lineage: Eukaryota > Metazoa > Chordata > Mammalia > Primates > Pitheciidae > Plecturocebus > Plecturocebus donacophilus. The sequence continues at coordinate 28,851 of PVKP010024304.1, read as the reverse complement.
GAGTGTGAAGATAGTTTATCATCTTAAATGGCGTAAACAGTCCATCTCTAATCTTTCCAGTTGTTTAGCAAGCTGCAATTAGTTGATTCAGATTGAAGTTTGAAGGGTACTTTGCATTATCACTAATTTTGAATTAGTGAAGCCTGAATTAGTTTTCTTTTTTTTCCTGTTTAAAGTCCTTAAATAGTGCATATTGATCAGACAGCAGTGGATCCATTATATATTTGAGATACTTGTGGTAAGGCTTGAACCCTCGCAATAACTCTACACCCAAAGTTATTGATTTAAGAACACTAGAACATTAAAAAGGAGAGAACTTTAAAAAGGAGAGAACGTTAAGAGAAAACAGCAAAGAGGATCATAGTTTTTTTTCTCCTTTCTTTCAAAAGTCATATTTGAGTTAGGTTTTCCTACTTCTGTGTTCATCAGCTAGCTCTGAGGAGAAACCTGTATTAAATACACCCTCCATGCTTCTTTGTACCTAGAGGAATTGAGCAGGGTAGGGAAACTTACAGTTGGGTTTTAGTGTGTGTGTTGCGGGGGGCATGCCATGCATCTCGTCTTTTCCTTATGGAGGTTTTTTATTTTTGGTAATTCATTGCTAATTATCTTTCCCCAAAAAACCTATTTTAGCAGGAGGTGATCACTTTTAGAAGTGCCATGTGTCCCGGTCCTTTTATTCTGATGTGGCTTGGATGCTCTGTAGGGTTAGAGATGCGGATCACAGGGTGGGGGAAGGACAAGCAGTTGCCTCTGCTCTTGAGGCCTGGGGAAGGGTGGGCTGGGAGTCCCGCAGTGGGTGTTGTGTAACATCCCACTACCTCTGGCTGACCATATCCCCAGCAAAATCCCCTCTGTGATGGGCAACACTGAAGGCAAGTCGGAAAGCCTGCTGCTGCCAAGAACCGCGCTCCCTGGCTGCCCTTTCTGAGCAGATAATTGGGAATGGGTGGCCTTGTTTTCTCTTTAGTGGAAAGAACAAATTCTTACACTCCTGTATTACATTAAGCTGTTAAGGTTTCTGCTGGTGAAAACAGAGTCAGTTCTTCTCTTTTCTTCCTCTTCATCCCTGACTCTGCCCAAAACAGTAACAGCAATACAGAAATAATGTATCATGTCTCTCTCTCTCGCTGTCTCTCTTTCTGTCTCTTTCTCACTAGGGCCCAATGCAAGTGTGAAAGGGGCTGGAAAAGGTATTGGAGCTGAGTTTGGCAGCTCTCCCTAGAGGAGGTCCCACCTTTCTGCCCGCTTATCTCTACTTTTCAAAAGACAGCAGAGGCAACATGAACTAAAAGCCCTCTTGAAAAGCACAGCTTCCAAAATGGCCCATTGTGTCTTTTTTGTGCTGGTCCTTGGGCCTGGTGTAATGGGTCCTCTAGAAGCCTCCTCCTTCTCCTCCTCCTCCTCCTTCTTCTTCTTCTTCTTTTTTTTTTTTAAATTATACTTTAAGCTCTGGCATACATGTGTAGAATGTGCAGGTTTGTTACATAGGTATACATGTGCCATGGTGGTTTGCTGCTACACCCATCAACCTGTCATCTACTTTAGGTATTTCTCCTAATGCAATCCCTCCCCTTTCTCTCAACCCCCTAACAGGCCGCAGTATGGATGTTCCTTTCCCTGTGCCTGTATATTCTCATTTTTCAACTCCCACTTATGAGTGAGAACATGCAGTGTTTGGTTTTCTGTTCCTGTGTTAGTTTGCTGAGAATGGTTTCCAGCTTTGTCCATGTTCCTGCAAAGAACATGAACTCATCCTTTTTTTATGGCTGCATAGTATTCTATGGTGTTTATGTGCCACATTTTCTTTATCCATTCTATTATTGATGGGCATTTGGGTTGGTTCCAAGTCTTTGCTATTGTAAACAGTGCTGCAATAAACATATATGTGCATGTGTCTTTATAGTAGAATGATTTATAATCCTTTGGGTTCATACCCAGTAATGGGATTGCTGGGTCAAATGGTATTTCTGGTTCTAGATTCTTGAAGAATCAGCACACTGTCTTCCACAATGGTTGAACTAATTTATACTCCCATCAACAGTGTGAAAGCATTTCTATTTCTCCACATCCTCTCCAGCATCTGTTGTTTCCTGACTTTTTAATGATTGTCATTCTAACTGGTGTGAGATGGTATCTCAATGTGGTTTTGATTTGGATTTCTCTAATTACCAGTGATGACGAGCTTCTTTTATATGTTTGTTGGCTGCATAAATGTCTTCTTTTGAGAATTGTCTGTTACAATTTTTGCCTACTTTTTGATGGGGTTGTTTTTTTCTTGTAAATTTTTAAAGTACTTTGTAGATTCTGGATATTAGCCCTTTGTCTAACGGATAAATTGCAACATTTTTCTCCCATTCTGTAGGTTGCCTGTTCACTCTGATGATGGTTTCTTTTGCTGTGCAGACGCTCTTTAGTTTAATTAGATCCCATTTGTCAATTTTGGCTTTTGTTGCCATTGCTTTTGGTGTTTTAGTCTTGAAGTCTTTGCCCATGCCTATGTCCTGAATGGTGTTGCCTAGGTTCTCTTCTAGAGTTTTTATAGTTTTAGGTCTTACATTTAAGTCTTTAATTTATCTTGGGTTAATTTTTGTATAAGGTGTAAGGAAAGGGTCCAGTTTCAGTTTTCTGTATATGGCTAGCCAGTTTTCCTAACACCATTTATTAAATAGTGTTGGGAAAAATTTTCCCCATTGCTTGCTGTTGTCAGGTTTGTCAAAGATCAGATGGTTGTAGATGTGTGGCATTATTTCTGAGGACTCTGTTCTGTTCCATTGGTCTATACATCTGTTTTGGTACCAGTACCATACTGTTTAGTTACTGTAGACTTGTAGTGTAGTTTGAAGTCAGGTAGCATGATGCCTCCAGCTTTGTTCTTTTTCTTAGGATTATCTTGGCTATACGAGCTCCTTTTTGGTTCCATATGAAATTTAAAATATTTTTTTCTAATTCTGTGAAGAAAGTGAATGGTAGCTTGATGGGGATAGCATTGAATCTATAAATTACCTTGGGCAGTATGGCCATTTTCACAATATTGATTCTTCCTAACCAGGAGCATGGAATGTTTTTCTGTCTGTTTGTGTTCTCTCTTATTTCCTTAAGCAGTGGTTTGTAGTTCTCCTTGAGGAGGTCCTTCACATCCCTGGTTAGTTGTATTCCTAGGTATTTTATTCTCTCCGTTACAATTGTGAATGAGAGTTCACTCATGATTTGGCTCTCTATTATTGGTATATGGAAGTGCTTGTGATTTTTGCACATTGATTTTGTATCCTGAGACTTTGCTGAAGTTCCTTATCAAGCTTAAGGAGATTTTGGGCTGAGATGATGGGGTTCTCCAAATATACAATCATGTCATCTGCAAACAGAGACAATTTGACTTCCTCTCTTCCTATTGAATAACCTTTATTTCTTTCTCTTGCCTGATTGCCCTGGCAGAATTTCCAATACTATGTTAAATAGGAGTGGTGAGAGAGGTGTCCTTGTCTTGTACCCGTTTTCAAAGGGAGTGCTTCCAGCTTTTGCCCATTCAGTATGCTATTGGTTGTGGGTTTGTCATAAATAGCTCTATTATTTTGAGATATGTTCTATCAATACCTTGTTTATCGACAGTTTAGGGTGTTGAATTTTCTTGAAGGCTTTTTCTGCATCTATTGAGGTAATCATATGGTTTTTGTCATTGGTTGTGTTTATGTGATGGATTACTTTTATCAATTTGTGTATGTTGAGCCAGCTTTGCATCCCAGCGATGAAGCTGACTTGGTTGTGGTGGATAAGCTTTTTGATATGCTGCTGGATTTGGTTTGCCAGTATTTTATTGAGGATTTTCACAACAATTTTAAGGATACTGGCTTGAAATTTTCTTTTTTTTTATGTCTTTGCCAGGGTTTGGTATCAGAATGATGCTGGCCTCACAAAATGAGTTAGAGAGGAGTCCTTCTTTTTCTGTTGTTTGGAATAGTTTTAGAAGGAATGGTACCAGCTCCTCTTTGTACCTCTGGTAGAATTCAGCTATGAATCTGCCTGGTCCTGGGCTTTTTTTGGTTGGTAGGCTGTTAATTTTCAGAACTTGTTATTGGTCTATTCAGGGATTCAGCTTCTCCCTGGTTTTCTTGGGAAGGTATATGTGTCCAGGAATTTACCCACTTCTAGATTTTCCAGTTTATTTGCATAGAGGTGTTCATAGTATTCTCTGATGGTTGTTTGTATTTCTGTGGGACCAGTGGTGATATCCCCTTTATCATTTTTTTTTATTGTGTCTGTTTGATTCTTCTCTCTTTTTTTCTTTATTAGTCTGACTAGCAGTCTACATATTTTGTTAATCTTTTCAAAAAAACATCCCCTAGATTCACTGATTTTTTAGAAGGGTTTTTCTTGTCTCTATTTCCTTTAGTTCTGCTCTGATCTTAGTTATTTCTTGACTTCTGCTAACTTTCGAATTTGTTTGATCTTGTTTCTCTAGTTCTTTTAATTGTGATGTTAGGGTGTCGATTTTAGATCTTTCCTGCTTTTTCCTGTGGGCATTTAGTGGTATAAATTTCCCTCTACACACTTTAAATATGTCCCAGAGATCCTGGCACACTGTGTCTTTGTTCTCATTGGTTTCAAAGAACTTACTTATTTCTGCCTTAATTTCGTTATTTACCCAGTAGTCACTCAGGAGCAGGTTGTTCAGTTTCCATGTAGCTGTGTGGTTTTCTTAATCGTGAGTTCTAATTTGATTGCACTGTGGTCCGAGAGACTGTTTGTTGATTTTCATAGTTTTGCATTTTCTGAGGAGTGTTTTGTTTCCAATTATATGGTCAATTTTAGAATAAGTGCGATGTGGTGCTGAGAAGAATATATATTCTATTGATTTGGGGTGGAGTGTTCTGTTGATATCTATTAGGTCCACTTGGTCCAGAGCTGATTTCAAGTCCTGAATATCCTTGTTAATTTTTTGTCTCGTCGATCTGTCTAACATTGACAGTGGGGTGTTAAAGTCTCCCACTATTACTGTGTGGGAGTCTAAGTCTCTTTGTAGTTCTCTAAGAACTTGCTTTATGAATCTGGGTGCTTCTGTATTGGGTGCATATATATTTTGGATAGTTAGCTCTTCCTGTTGCATCGATCCCTTTACCATTATGTAATGCTGTTCTTTGTCTTTTTTGATCTTTGTTGGTTTAAAGTCTGTTTTATCAGAGACTAGGACTGCAACTGCTGCTTTTTTTGCTTTCCATTTGCTTGGTAAATATTCCTCCATCCTTTTATTTTGAGCCTATGTATGCCTTTGCACCTGAGATGGCTCTCCAGAATACAGCAGACTGATGGGTCTTGACTCTTTATCCAATTTGCCAGTCTGTGTCTTTTAATTGGGGCATTTAGCCTGTTTACATTTGAGGTTAATATTATTATGTGTGAATTTGATCCTGTCATTATGATGCTAGCTGGTGTTTTGCCCTTTAGTTGATACAGTTTCTTCATAGTGTTGATGGTCTTTACAATTTGGTATGTTTTTACAGTGGCTGGTACCAGTTTTTCCTTTCCATATTTAGTGCTTCCTTCAGGAGCTCTTGTAAGGCAGGATACATAGTGACAAAATCTCTCAGCATTTGCTTATCTGTAAAGGATTTTATTTCTCCTTTGCTTATGAAGCTGAGTTGGCGGGATATGAAATTCTAGATGGAAAATTCTTTCCTTTAAGAATTGAATATTAGCCCCTACTCTCTTATAGCTTGTAGGGTTTCTGCAGAGAGATCCGCTGTTAGGCTGATGGGCTTCCCTTTGTGGGTAACCCAACCTTTCTCTCTGGCTGCCCTTAACATTTTTTCCTTCATTTCAACCTTGGTGAATCTGACAATTGTGTCTTGGGGTTGCTCTTCTTGAGGAATATTTTTGTGGTTGTTCCTGTATTTCCTGTTTGAATGTTGGCCTGTCTTGCTAGGTTGGGGAAGTTCTCTTGGCTAATATCCTGAAGAGTATTTTCCAACTTGGTTCTAATCAAATGTACATTTGGTCTCTTCATATAGTCCCATATTTCTTGGAGGCTCTGTTTGTTACTTTTCATTCTTTTTTCTCTTCTCTTGTCTTCACTAAGTTGATCTTCAATCTCTGATACCTTTCTTCGCTTGATCAGTTTGGCTATTGATACTTGTATATGCTTCACAAAGTTCTTGTGGTGTGTTTTTCAGCTCCATCAAGTCATTTATGTTCTTCTCGAAACTGGTTATTATAGTTAACAATTCCTCTAACCTTTTTTCAAGGTTCTTAGTTTCCTTGCATTGGATTAGAACATGTTCCTTTAGCTTGGAGGAGATTGTTATTACCCACCTTCTGAAGCCTACTTCTGTCAATTAATCAAACTCATTCTCCATCCAGTTTTGTTCCTTTGCTGGCGAGGAGTTGTGATCTTTTGGAGGAGAAGAGGTTTCAGCCTTTTTGCACTGGTTTTTCCTCATCTTCATAGATTTTATCTACCTTTGGTCTTTGATGTTGGTGACTTTTAGATGGGGTTTCTGTGTGGATGCCTCAGCCTCCCAAAGTGTTGGAATTACAGGCATGAGCCACCATGCCTGGCCACTTCCTTCTTTTAAAAGTATAAAAGTAATGTAGTTTTTAAAAGTTGCTTATGCTTTCTTCTGAAATGTTGAAATCCATTTTCCCCACAGATTGGATCACATATTATGTACTGTTCTGTATTTTGCTTTTTTCCCAGTTAATGTATTTTGGACATATTTCCATTTTTATATGCCTAGATTTATTTTTTGCTTTAGGGGACTCTTTAGCATTCTCTTGTATGGATTCACTATCATTTGTTCAACTAGTTCCTATTAATATTTAGGTTGATTCAATTGTTTTCCTATTGGAAGCAATGTTGTTGTGGACATCCATATATATTTGTATGACCTTCCATAGATTTTTCAGTAGAATTGTTGGATCAAAGTATGTGCATTTAAAATGTTGGGATTGTGACAGTGCTTCACATATTAGTCTCTTTTCATGCTGCTAATAAAGACATACCCAAGACTGGGTAATTTATAAAAGAAAGCAGCTTAGTTGATTCATAGTACCTCATGGCTGGGGAGGCCTCACAATCATGGTAGAAGGCAAAGGAGGAGCAAAATCATGTCTTACATGGCAGCAGGTCAAGATAACTTGTGCAGGGGAAACTACTGTTTATAAAACCATCATATTTTGTGAGCTTATTCACCACCAGGAGAACAGTATGGGGGACACTGCCCCATGACTCAATTATCTCCACCTGACCCTGTCCTTGACATGTAGGGATATTGCAATTCAAGGTGAGATTTGGGTGAGGACACAGCCAAACCATATCACTTCATCCCTGGGAAACTAGGAAAAACATTTCAAGGTGGAGAACAGAGGTTGCAATCTCAACTCTCTCCAGGGACTACTAGGCAGTAACAACAGTGAGGGAAGTGGAAACCCCCTGCTCTTCACCCCACATATTGAATGGCATTGGAAACTCATACTGCTGTCAATGGGAGCAGCTGTTAAGCTCTAGATAGCTGCTTGCCATGTTGAGAATGTGGACCCACAAATACTGGAACTTTTAATTTTTAAAAATAAGCTGAAAATCCAAATTTTCATATAAAATGTCCAGATTTTAAAATAACTCAATTAAAAAGTGTCAGCTAAATAAAATATGTTTTCTTTCCAATAGGAGATAGCTTAAAATAAAATAAAATAAAATATGCCTATGGGCTACTGATATTTAAAGACGTCTATAGCAGGGAGCACTACTACTTATGATTGTTACCATTTTGTCTAGGATAATTGAAAAATGAATTCACCGTTGATTTAGAAGGTGAAAGTGGGAAACTAGAGGGGGGCTGTTTTAATTTTGAATGATTTTCATGTTTATTACTATTGCCTATTTTCTTTTCCACACAGGATAAAATTGGTACAGATTTTAATAAAAAAAAAAAAGGATTCTGGTTTTGGAAGAAAACCAAATTTCACTTACTAAGGAACAAGGAACCCTAGATATTTTTTGCATAATACAATTTAGAAGATCAAGAAAGGTATTAAGAAAAATGGAACATAATGTTTTTCCTTGAGTAGCAATAGCACAAAAGACCTAGGAATGTCGATATTTGGAATTCTCTGAATTATGAAAAATAATTTCAAGGCAGTGTATGCACTGTCTGCATTTTCCTTTGAATCTGAAGCTGGTAGAAGAAGGCCCACACATAATTAAGGCTAAATTTACAGTGTTCCAAACAGAAAAAAAGGAAAAAAAAAAAAAAAAAAAAAAAAAAAAAAAAATATATATATATATATATATATATACACACATATATATGTATAGAAGAGCAAATAATGAAACAAAGGCATGAGCTTAAAGTCACTTGGTGTCAAAAAAATACAAAACAACATTATTTAAATCTCACAGACAGAATCCACTTTCATTTACATAAGCCTTTCAGAGGTGATGGAAAACAGACCTTCAGCAGAAGAAATGATGCATTTGCAAACCTCTAAGTAGTGGAAAAATTATTGTTCTTGTCTTTGAATGATGCCATAAAGTACATTATGTTTGACTGAGAAGCAGTAGACAGCCTCAAAGTCATGTCCCTAAATCATTATCCTTATGTTCATTTTCATTAAAGTAGTTGTACTTTACATAACACGCTCTGCTCTAGGGAACTTAATAATTGTTAATGAAATGTGGATGCACTTTATTATTTATTTAATAATTGTAATCATACAGAGTGAATTTATTCTCTAAGATATTAATAATAATAAAATAGTGCCAGGCATTGTTCTAACTACTTTGCGTATATTAACTATGTCCTCTTTAACAACAACTCACTGAAGCAGGCACCATTATTATTTCCATTTTAAGCAGAGTATCCAAGGCCACACAGCTGTTGAGTTTGGAGCCAGGATTTGAATCTGGCTTTGTGGCTCCAGAGATGTAATGAGTATCATGATTGAAATGGAAAGAAAGGAACAGATAGTGTTTGCGATTCAATATAGATTTCAAAATGTATAAGCAAAGTCTGCTCATAAGCCTGTCTCTATGGTTTGTTGGTGCCAATGAGTATGAAAGGAATTCATATCAGTGGGGTGACAGCTATGTTTGGTTTGAGGATGGCGACCACATTTCAGGAAGTGTTTCCAGGCACAACACACATTTTTCCCAAGTTTTGCTTTTCCATGGTAATTGCAGCTGGTTAAGGCTAATTTCCTGGGCTTCTGGTTTTTTTTTTTTGGATATGGAATTTTGCTTTTGTTGCCCAGGCTGGAGTGCAGTGGCACGATCTCTACTCACTGCAAACTCCGCCTCCCGGGTTCAAGTGATTCTCCTGTCTCAGTCTCTCGAGTAGCTGGGACTACAGGCACCTGCCACCATGCCCAGCTAATTTTTGTATTTTTAGTAGAGATGGGGTTTCACCATGTTAGCCAGACTGGTCTTGAATCCTGACCTCAGGTGATCTACCCGCCTCAGCCCCCAAAATGCTGGGCTTGCAGACATGAGCCACTGTGCCCAGCCCTCCAGGGCTTCTGTTTTATTACCTCCAAAATATTTCATTCTATTCTGTTCCATCCCTTCTTCACTTTGTTTAGTGTTCTCTGACCTGTTTTAGTGCCTCTTTCTATGGTTCAGCAGTTCCTTTAGGCATTTGTACATAGCTTTCACATTTTGACTCTGCTAAGAAAGCCTTAATTTTTTTTTGTTTGGTGACAGGGTCTTATTCTGTGGCCCAGGCTACAGTACAGAGGTACAATCATAGCTCATGATAGCCTTGAACTCCTTGCCTCTAGCAGTCCTTTTGCCTTGGCTTCCCAAAGCACAAGGATTACAGGAATGAGCCACTGTAACTGGCTGCTTTTACACTTTTGATTAAGAAGATGTATGCTAACTGATATAGTTTGGCTGTGTCCCCACTCAAATTTCATCTTCAATTCCCACATGTTGTGGGACAGACCTGGTGGGAGATAATTGAATCATAGGGGCAAGTCTTTCCCATGCTGTTCTCTTGATGGTGAATAACTGTCATGAGTGAGATCTGATGGTTTTAAAAAGAGTTTTCCTGCACACAGGCTTGCAGTACCATCGGTGTGGTGACTTCTGCTCTGTTCTGCTCTCATGATAGCTGTGCAGGTCTCTGAACTTGATTTTTTTTTGGGCTAGGGCTGCTTGAACTTAGTTAACATATTAGTCAGCATCCTCCAGAGAAACAGAACCAACAGGAAGGAGAGAGAGATAGAGAGAGATTTATTTTAAGGAACTGGTTTGCATGATTGTGGAGGCTTGGCAAGTTCAGAATCTGATTGAAGGAATCCAGCAGACTGGAGACCCAGGAAAGAGTTGCAGTTCAAATCAAAAGGTAGTCTGCTGGTAAAATTCCTTCTCGCTTGAGGGAGGTCACTCTTTGGTCTATTAAGGCCTTCAACTGATTAGATGAGACCCACCCACATCATGGCGGGTAATGTGCTTTACTCAAAGTCCTCTGATTTAAACATTAATCTCATCCAAAAAACACTTTCAGAGAAACATCAGACTAATGCTTGACCAAATATCTTGGCACTGTGGCCCAGCTGAGTCGACACATAAAATTAACCATCACACAGGGTTTCACTCACACTAACCAAATTCTGAAGAACTGCTGTATAAATCCACATGCATATAACCATCAGGTAGGATATAAACTTGACTGGTCAGTATGGTCTCTCCCCTTTAACAAAATCTGTGAGGGAAGACAGTGAACATACAAGAAGTGGCTTGGTAAAATGGAATTAGACAATAAGAACAATGACAACCGACATTTATGGAGCACTCCCTGAATTCCAGATGCTGCTCTAAATACTTTACATATACCACACCAACCACCATTGTCCTCAAGGTATGATGACTTGGCGCCTTCCTCTCCCATATAAAGTTACTCATGTCATTTGGCTAGAACCTCCTGTCCTTTGATGGTGGTAGGTGGTGATTTCTGAATGTCATCCCCAGATCAGGAGTAGCCTTAAGCACTGGGTACAGGCAGATAGAAGATAGCAGAATGTGGAATCAAAGTAAATCTAGAATAATGTCATATTGTGTGAATATGGGGCTAAGAGCAAGGGATTATTTCAAATAAAGGCTCCAGATGAAGAGGCTGGGCAGATACCCAGATAGAACCAACAGATCTGGAATAGAAGGCAAGAAGCATGGGATAGAATGGAAGGTAGAATTTTAAGCAATTGTAGTCCGAGTGAAACATACAGATTGCTGCAAGTAGAGCTTAATACACTACCAAGGCTCAGAGAGGAAATGACATCCTACTGTCCCATTTTTTTCTCATGAGACTTACTATTTTTTTTGAGAGGGAGTCCTGCTCTATTGCCTGGACTGTAGGGTAGTGGCGTGATCTGGGCTCATGGCACCCTCTACCTCCCGGGTTCAAGTGATTCTCCTGCCTCAGCCTGGCCCCCCGCCTGACATGAGTAGCTGGGATTATAGGCGCACACCACCACGCCCTGACTAGTTTTTGTATTTTTAGTAGAGACAGTATTTCATCATGTTGGTCAGGCTGGTCTTGAAACCTCAGGTGATCTACCCACCTCAGCCTCCTCAAGTGCTGGGATTACAGGTGTGAGCCACTGCACCCAGCTCCTTGAGACTTCTTGACTATCTTCTTTGTCAAATAATGATATAATTTCCTTGTCCACTGATAGTTAATACTTTCCCAACTGAAGGCTCGTTCATTTTCTTGTTCATTGTTTAATATATAAAGCTGACTGAAGGTACAGAAACCTATGAGGTTATGAAGCTTTAGGGAATCTCTGCCCGAGTGGACTGTGGTAGTGCCTAGTAAAGATTTACATTTTTCTCTTGGGAAAAATGCCTGTGGGAAGTGGTGGCCCCTGAATGGTATTCTTGTGATCCAGATGGTCCTTGGCTTCTGTGTCAGTCATTTAGGCTGCACTCCCTAGCTCTTTTTAAGGTAGAATAGCCTACATATTGCATCTAAATGAAATCAACTCATCCAGCAGTTTTGCTGTCAATCTATTCTGTGATCAGTGGGCACTGTTCTCACACTGTTAAACAAAGTTGTATGTTCCCTGCACTACGGTTATGAAAAGCAAAAATATAGAAATAAAACTACCCAATGAAAATACTGGTTAAGTAGATCTGAAGTAGCTTCACTAATGAATGCTATACACCTTGTAAAATAATGAGATAGGATTTATAGATAGTGACTTGGAAAGATGGTTATGATCTGTTGCTGAGTGGCTATGTATAATATTATCCCATTTGTGTAAAAGCATATATATGCTAATGTATGCTGATAAGATTCGTAGACAGTTACCCGTGAGCTTGTTAGAAGTGGATGGAGGGAAGGAGGGTTTTACTTTCCTTTAACTTTGTAGTTTTCTGTACAGTTTGAATACAATACAGTGTATTATTTCATCTATCTATCTATCTATCTGTATACATTTCATACAAAATAAAATTCTCTTCCTATTATTTTCTAACACATTTTGTGGTGGCTGTTTCCCTAGATCTTTCTAAATGGTTTTGGTTTGATTTACTGTGGGTGTTATGGAAGTGGGAGGTGGAGAGAGAGAGAGAGAGAGGAAGAGAGAGGGAGAGGAAGAGTGTGTGTGTGTGTTTAGGAACTGGAGCAAGCTTTGAAGAATTGCACCAGAGCAGATAAAGCAGAAAGGCAATGAAGCGTTGGTAAGCATTTATCTTTTGGCCATTTTCACGATATTGATTCTTCCTATCCATGAGCGTGGAATGTTTTTCTATTTGTTTGTGTCCTCCCTTATTTCCTTGAGTAGTGGTTTGTAGTTCTCCTTGGAGAGGTCCTTCACATCTCAAGGGTCTAAGATTCTCCCTTTATATCAGGCCCTTTCTTTGGAGCTCTCTTCCTTCCACCTGCCTGTGAAGTCACATGCTAATTAATAGATCTTTGTGTGTTGCCTTTTTTACCACTTGCCCCCCCTACCACTCCTAGCCTTGCATCTTCCCTTGGTTGGTCTTGCTCCTCTTAAGGGTAACAAAAATGGCTCTTGATTGCATGGAGCCCAGGAGAGCCCTGGATATAGATGCAATGGAACCTCCTGATGTGCACAGGCTCAGGTGGGACATCGAGGAGGGTTCTGAGGAGCCCTCCATAAGAACACTGGGCTTGCTTTCTGGCTTTAATTGAATATGTGGGGAAATGGGAGCACCTGCCCAGTTCTGAAGGGGACTGAGACCTGCTGCTCCTCAGACTTAAATCCACAGTGTTCTGGAAAGAGACCATATTTTTCTTGACGTGAAACTGTCCTTTCCTTTGGATGCCAGGTACCCGGATGCCTGTGGTTACATAATCCTTACACATCATGCTATTCACAGCCCAGCAGTGAGCTGTGTCATTTTATGGTTTTGCAATCTAGGAGGCAGGCCACACAGCACATGAATACGAGCTGGGCACTCCCTCTTGAAATAATTGCCATGTTGAATTACAAATTAGGTGAGGTAAAGCCCAAGCTCTTTTACCAATTTGCTGCTGTCTTTGTTGTTCATGAAGCACTTAACTTGGACTTGATTTCAGTGGACCCGAGTCCAAATTAACCTAGTTTCTTCTTCCATAAATAACATGGCTTGCAGTGGGAGGCCACAAGCACGCAGTAAGGGTGTTGGAGCCGCGGGTTGCCAGACCTGGCTGTGGAGTTGCCTTTTTCAACTAAGAACTAGAAGGTGCAGGTGCCTTTGACAATTAACCATGCCCAGATATTGTGCTGTCATCAGAAAGGGCTGTGATGGGAGTCACGCTGTTGCAGCACAACCAAAATATTTTTTGTTCCATTGTACAACCGAATATACTTTAATCTGTTCTAGTTTATTTTCTGTTTTGCCAGCATTGGAGAGTGTACCAGAAAGTTCTGAAAACAGGTCCAGGTGGTAGAGATAAAAATCGACTGTAGTTGAATTTGTTGATAAGCCCAGGACATGCCTCAGGGAAGTGGCCTTTTATCCATTTGCTCCAATCTCTTTCCCAGCAATCACTTAAAATTTGGGGGAGTTGGAGAATAGCTGGGAGTGGGCATGCAACAGCTTGTAAGGAGGGAGAGGCCTCTGAAACGTGGACTGGACAGGGTGTCTACTCTTTGAATCCAGCCTTGACAGTCTGCAAAAATAAATTTAAAAATGTTCTTTGCCATCTTTGCTGCATGTGCTGTTATCTGTTTAATGTCAGTGAGATTTCAGCATTTCTTTAGATGGGGAGTGACTACAGTACATGCTCTTGAGCCATTATCCTTTTGCTTCTCCAGGCAGAAATTTGGAGAGAATGGGCTTTGGAGTAGGAGCGAACTACCCAAAGATGTGTTTATAACCAGCATGGTGGGCCACCTTTGCATGCAAGGTCATTCCCTCTGTTGTTCTGGTCTCTCCTGTTCACTCCTGGAGGGCCCCTTCTCCAGGGTCATCCAGCCTCCAGGGTTCTTGCCCTATGATCCTATGGAAGTGCCCCTTTTGGTTGTTCCATACCAAGTTTGGCTCATCCCCAAAGTACCTCAATACTCAATTTTTTTTTCCCTTCTTTCCATTCACTCTGCCTAGGCTTAGCTCACCTGGGAATTGTTAAGAAGCAGGTATTAGGAGACAGCCAGAGGAATTCAGTGAGAGGTGTGAATACCCATGAATTTAACCTGCTCTGCAATATTGGAAGAGGATCCTGTAAACCCAAATGCATTGTAATTGGTGAAAATAGGGAGAGGAGAGGTTTTCTGAACAGACAGGCTGTAGCAGGAGCGGTCGCGGGAAATGGATCTCTTGGACACCGAATACAGGAGGAAGGAGGGTTTATTCGGCCAGGAGCAAGGTGGCATAGTTGCCTAATAGCCAAGTTCCCCTCACAACGGAAGGTTCTGCCTTTATATAGGCTTATACTTTAGATGTTACACGTGGAAGAATCTTAGGTTTCTAGCTTAACATATGAAAAGGGTCTCAGTTTACAGTCTCAGGAATTACATATGAAAAGGGTTTCAGTTTACAGTCTTAGGAATTACATATGAAAAGGGTCTCAGTTTACAGTCTCAGGAATCACGAATGAAAAGGGTCTTGGTTTACAGTCTCAGGAATTACATATGAAAAGGTTTCAATTCACAGTCTTAGGAATGAAAAGGTTTCAGTTTACAGTCTTAGGAATGAAAAGGGGAAGTTGATCTGAGATGCCTGGGTCTCCCTCTTCAAGACCAGTTCAGTGCTTTCTTGCTGGACTTACAGATAACCCACGGATAATGCTGATGAAGATTTTGGTCTTTCCCAAGTTGGAGTTGGAGCAGCCTCATCATCTGAGAAATGCTGCCAGAGGCTTAGAAGGAGACAGGCTCCTAAAGGTAGAGGATGCGGCACTGAACCATCCAGGTGGCTTCCAGTTCGAAATGATCTTGTGGAGCCCGAGGGCTGAATGGTCTAGACGGGGTGATCCCTGGCATAAGCTGGCAATCCGCACTTGATACATCTTTGAGTTGCACGGTTGGACAACTAACTGCAGGTGCCGGGAATGTCTTTCCCATCTGACAGGTTAGGTAAGGCAGAGTGTTGGAGAAATGATCTCCCTTCTCGCTGGCAGATCCTTGGCTGACAACGAAACACAGATTGTCCTTCATATACTCACTCTACCTGTTCCTCTGCCCCAGTTTCGAAAGGTCTTTTCTTGCTCTTTTGTCTCTGCTGCTTTAGATTCTTCTCCCGGCTACAGTAAGTTGAGAGCAGGACTCTGCAACACAGGCAGGAAAGGAAGCAGGCTGGACCTCTGCTCCTTTGATCCGTCCTTTTCTTCATTCAGCTTGACCAGGATATTCTTCCTCATCCTGTCTATGCCTGTCTTTATGCGAACTTCTCTTCTGACACAGGGCAAGATCAGGTCATCTGGAGGAACTGGCGCAGGACCAGATATAGCTAGGCTTTTGATTGCTAGGTGTCCAAAAACGTAGCATTTCACTGACTCCTTAATATTTTAATCCATGACATAGTATTTACCGCTTAGCTGTTTTGAAGTGATGTTTGGGGAATAAAAAGAACCTTAGGGTATGTAGAAACTAGAGAGAGAGGATATGCTGACATGTGTCAGAATGATGATTTTTCTATTGAACTCCTGCCTCCAAGCATGGATAGCAACTGTCACTATTTTATTTTTATTTTACTTTAAGTTCTGGTATACATGTGCGGAACGTGCAGGTTCGTTACATAGGTATACATGTTCCATGTTGGTTTGCTGCACCTATCAACCCGTCATCTAGGATTTAAAGCCTGCATGCATTAGGTATTTATCCTAATGCACTTCCTCTCTTTGCCCTCCACTCCCTGACAGGCCCCCAGTGTGTGATGTTCCCCTTCCTGAGTCCATGTGTTTTCATTGTTCAACTCCCACTTGTGAGTGAGAACATGCAATATTTGGTTTTCTGTTCCTGTGTTAGTTTGCTGAGAATTACGGCTTCCAGTTTCATCCATGTCCCTGTAAAGGACATGGATGAACTCATTCTTTCTTATGACTACACAGTACTCCATGGTGTATATGTACCACATTTTCAATCCAGTCTATCATTGATGGGCATTTGGGTTGGTTCCAAGTCTTTGCTATTGTAAATGTCACTATTTTTTTTTTTTAACTCACTGTAGCAACTAAAGCTGTGATGATCTTGTCCTAATAATGAACGTTTGCCCAGCACTTTTCTTTGCAGCATACTTTCTTGTGTAATGTTTGAGCTTCACAAGGCTGTGGCATTGGCAGATGAGTGTCTTCCACTCTACAGTTGGTAAAACTGAGGTCACAGAGGCGGAAGGACTTGCTAGTCAGGGGTGAAGCTCAGACTCAGACCTAGAGCCTGTGCTGTTTCCATGCTGCCCTTCTGCATGTATGGCTGTGCAGATCAGAAAGGCTTGGGTCACAGTCCTTTGATGCAGAAGTCTCAACATAGAAAAACTTGTATTTCATGGATGGCTCAGTTTATTTGATTCATCTTGTGAGTTCAAAATGGAAAATACATTTGTTTGATGAGTATATTGGTTTGCTGGGGCTGCTGTTCCAAAGTACTATAAACTGGGTGGCTCAAACAACAGAAATTTGTTCTCTCACAGTTCTGGGGACTAGAAGTCTGAGATGAAGGGTTGGTTCCTGCTGAGGGCTCTGAGGGAACTATGTTATCCAGGCCCCCACCCTTGGCTTGGAGGTGGCTGTCTTCTCACTGTAACTTCACATTGTTGTCCTCTGCACATAGCTGTGTCTAAATTTTCCCTTCTTATTGGGACACCAGTTGTACTGGATTAGGGCCCACCAGAATAACCTCATTTTAACTTGATTAATTCTGTAAAAAGGTTGTTTCTCAATAAGGTCACATTCTGAAGTGCTGGGGCTTAGGACTTCAACATATCAATTTTGGGGGGACTCAATGCAGCCCCTAACGATAGGCATGCAGTTGATAAAATTAAAAATGTAGGCCATGGTGAGAATTTTTAACTCTGTCCTAAGAGGGATGGTGAATTCTTTCAAATGAAATGAGTGTAAAACAATTATTTCTCCCTTTACAAGGTTTTTTCTTTCCCTCTGAACCCTGTAACTCCCCACCTGGGAAGCTTATATTGGGAGTCCTAAGTAGACCTAGACTTAGCTGTCCCCCACCCCTCCACGACCCCCACATTAGGAGACAGTTCTCCCTAGGTCTGCTGGTCTCTGCACATCTTGTGAGCAGAGGCATCATCTGCCCTTTGTTCTGGATTATCTTTTCAAGGATGCTTAGGTAATGCATGGCCTTGGGAGGTGGATATAGTGTCTCCCTCTGGTGCAAAGGGCAGGCTGGATTATTGCCCATTATAAAAGATTCAGGTTCCCTAAGTTCAGGGTCTCCCCTCTGTAGTGCATCTTACTATATATGCGTCATTTGTTTTTCGTTGCCTTACAGTATGGAAACTGGGACTCAGAGAAATGGCATAAAAAAGGCTGATCCAGGAATCTCGCATCTTTTGCCAGCACTCACGAAATTGGCAGGAGAACTTGTTAGCTTGCAAGGGGCTAAAATCTCAGATGCTTTACAGTTCTTGACACACTTAAACTAGCTTCTGTACTGGCATTGTGGCTCAGATCTTGATCATGGGTCAATGCTTTGGCATAAATCTGTGGTTTTTAAGCTTTTAAAAAATGTTATCTCTGGAACTTTTTTCTCTCAAATGAAATCTACCAGGAAACTACTAAAATTAAAGCTTCTCTGGGTGAATGAAATAGAGGTAGAGGCCTAGATTTCCCCATCTTAGGCAGCTCCCGAGACATCTTTGGAGAAGCTGCCCATTTCAAAAACACTGTGTTGGGCTACTAAAGGCCCCTTTAAAACTCAAATCTGATGTCTGGGAAGAGTATCACATTAGATTCTTATCAGACAATGCCAAGTGCAGTGGCTTATGCCTGTAATCCTAGCACTTTGGGAGGCTAAGGCAGGAGGATTGCTTGAGCTCAGGAGTCTGAGACCAGTCTGGGTGACATAGCAAGACCTCATCTCTACTAAAAATAAAAAACCAAATTAGCCAGGTGTGGTGGTGTGAGCCTGTAGTCCCAGCTACTCAGGAGGCTAAGGCAGGAGGATCACTTGAGCTTGGGAAGTTGAGGCTGCAGTGAGTCATGATTGCACCACTGCACTCTAGCCAGGTGACAGAGTGAGGCCCTGTCTCGAAGAAAAAGTTCTAATGAGATAGATTAATAATGTTTAGCAAAAAATTAAATTACCAGGTCAGCACAAATTAGTTTTTCAAAGGACTGGGTTCCAGGACTAATAAGTTTTGATTGTAGGATATGGAAGGGAAGCTTAGGAGAGGGGGCACTGCATTGGCGGGCCCTGGGCTCTACGTAGAGAAGGGCTGAGAGGTAGAGGAGGGGAGTGCTAGAACCAAGAGGTGCTAAGAGTATAGTAGATGGTAATTAAAATCACTTTTGAACTACTTGGTTTCTGTGATCATTAGGATCCCTTCGAGCTATCCTAGGAGCTCTGAGTAGGGCCAGGTGGAGGGAGAGAGACACCTTTCTTTCATGTGTATTTTATGCTGGGGTTCTGTTGTGAGGCATCATTTGAAAAAAATTACTGTCCTACCGAAGCAAGATTAAAAGCTCATCTCTTTTACTCCGTTACCTGGGGCTGTGGTAATGGATGTTGAAAAGTAAAATAGGCCCAGGCGCGGTGGCTCATGCCTGTAATCCCAGCACTTTGGGAGGCCAAGGCGGGTGGATCATGAGGTCAGGAGTTCGAAATCAGCCCGACCAACATGATGAAACCCTGTCTCTACTAAAAAGACAAAAATTAGCCAGGCATGGTGGTGCGTGCCAGTAATCCCAGCTACTCAGGAGGCTGAGGCAGGAGAATCACTTAAACACAGGACGGGGAGGTTGCAGTGAACTGAGATTGTGCCACTGCACTCCAGCCAGGGCGACAGAGCGAGACTCCACCTCAAAAAAAAAAAAAAAAAAAAAAAAACCAAAACAAAAAACGAAGAAAAGTAAAACAGATGCTTCCTCCCTAGAGCACAAGAGGAAGGTGGCTCAGCAGAAAGGGTTCCTGGGTTGTAAGCCCAACTACGACCGTCTTCTGGCTGTACTGTGAATTTGCTGTGTTACCTTTGGCTGGCCATTCAACCTCTCTGGGCCTGTTTTCTCATCTGACAGAAGGGATACCTCCTTCTGGAGACATCGTTTCAAAAAGGCCTCATATTTAAAGACTGATGTACTGTGAAGAGGTGATGTAGCTTTTAACCCCCCAAAACATTAAATATTGGATTCCTATGTGTTTGCATCTTAAGCTGCCGGACCTCTTTCATGCCCTTTGAGTAGGATGCATGCACTGGGCCTGGAGTGGAAGTTGTAGGCATTTTTGAGAGTAAAACGGGTAGATTTGATTCTTCCTGCTACATTTCCCTTCACATTTAGGACACACAATGACACGTGGGCCAAATCCAGTTTGCCGCCTATTTATAAATAAAGTTTTATTGGAACACGGTTGTGCCCATGAGGTTACATACTGTCTATGGCTGCTTTTGTGCTACAGATGATATCTGACACAGAACCCCAACATAAAATACACATAAAAAGTTTGCTGACCTCTACTTGAGGCCAGGTAGACTTGGCCCAGATGACTGTGTGGATTTAATTTTTCATACAAAAAGGACATATGAGCAACCTCCTTGAGGAAGACTTCTTATACTCACTGATTTATGATGCTTTGGAATAAGAGATCTTCTTTAGAAATTGAATCTTCTAGCTTTTCCATTTATGGGTATAAAACATTTTTCATTTACTGGTAATTTTTTTCTTTTGAAAAATGGCTATACAGTGCTCTATTATGTGAGATTAGTCTAAGTGAAAAAAATACACTGTAATTTTCAAATATGTTAAAATGCACCCTGTCTTGGATTAGTGCCACACTGCTATTTTCCCTTCACATTCTGGAGTTTTAAATCCACAGGGATTGTTTTAATGGCTTTGTTTGAAGCTTATCATGTTGACAAGGAGGCAGGCAGATGACTGACAAGGTAAAGGTCTCAGAAACTGGGAAAGCCTACCGAATTCAGGATTCACAAGGCAGTTTCCTAACTGGCTTGGTGAGGCATCGTTCACATGTCTATAATAGCAAGGAAAGACTGGGCTAATTATAAACAAATGTGTTAACTAGTGAGTTTCCAGGCAGTCCCAGGACTGCTTCAGCTAAAGTGATTTTTTTGCTTGAGGCTTTTGGAATCAGGGTTTGTAAGAGTAAATCCCGACACTTGAGTGGGGGAGGCAGAATCTGTAGGCTCAGTTAAAGATTATGGGAGAGAAAAAGTGGACAGTGAATGGGACACTAGAATTGTAAAGGAAGATGTTTTACTAGGCTTGAACGTAAATAATAACTCTCAGCTGTTAAAGGAACCCTATTGCCATTGACAAGCACAACATGCAGTCCGTCTTATTAATGGATCAGTGTGACCGAGTTTGTCTGTAGGGACACAGTGTGCTCTAGATGTGCTTGGAGTGATTAGGGAAGTGGTTTAGTTTGTGGCTCCATGTCTTAAAAAAAGAACATAGGTAATTTAGAGAAGATCTGAAGTAGATCATGAAAATACAGAAAAATAGAAAGTAGAAATCAAGCTATGGAAGTAGGGTGAGATGAGCAAAACCCATCGTCACATCAGACCCATGGGGATCATAGATTTTACTCAGCATTAAGCTTTACTAATAATTCCAAATATGCAGGAAATTGACAGGCTCAGATAAAACAGGGAGACCTGCACTTCTGACTCACAATGCTAGATGGATCTAAGGAAGGTGTACAATGCAAAGCTTTTACGTTATAAAAGAACTCCATTTTATACCCCTCATTATTTGTAGGCTACCTAACATTTTCCAGGGAGCCCTGCCTCAAAGATTTTGGGTATTACAGTTCTAAGAAATCCGTTGGCCAGAGACATCCTGCTAAGGGCATTCAATAGATAAGGTTTTTCCTCCTAGCAGGGATCGTTCCTCTCATTTACCTGGAGGTTCAGTTGATGAGAAATTAGATAGAATCACTTGCCTCCTTTTCTTTTTTTCCTGGGATTATTCATCCCTTCTCACCACCGAGTCCGCTATTCCCTTTAGGTGAATGAATGAATCATAGGCCTGCTGCTTAAACTTCTTCTTCCTAGGGAGTAAAGGTAAAAAGGACTGGCATTATGCAAGCAGAGATAAACAACTTGACAGCTTTCAAATAAAGGAAGAACAAATATAAGTAGGGTCCATGGTGATAGGTATCCTGGAAGAATAATTAGGAAAGGGTTAACTACTATAATAAGAAGTTTTTGGGCTAAAGAATGAGAAACTATCAGATTTCTAGATTGTTGGTTTTTTACTTTTTATTTTTTAAAAACACATTATAACTTTCTAACTTTGCTCTTCTCTTCCTTTCTCCCTCTGTATTCCCTGCCTATCTCTGCTGAATGTCCTCCCCTGCCCCCCGAGATGACTTCAACTCTGCTGGGGCTCCTGTCCTTGGCGTCACCTTGTTCTTGCTGTCACCATGCTCCCTGTCTGCCTCCTCCCCGTTGAGGCTGGCAGAGATCCTGGCATACAGAGTCAATGCCCCACAGAAGCAACAGTGTTTTCAGCTGAATACTGGGACATGCACAGGAACCTGAAAATTTATCAATAGAATTTTCAGTTTAACAAAATTCATTGAAATCAGATGAGCTAAGGCCTGTGAGTTGCCATCTGGAACATAGCAAGAACCTTTTAAAATAAATTTAAATTATAATAGTACTCAGACCTAGACTTTTCCATTTTTGAGGCAATTAGACACTAGATTAGGTTTACAAAAGAAACCTAAAAATAATTATTCTTAGGGATTTTAAAGTTTCTGTTCTGATTATAAAAGTACGTGAGCATTGTGGAAAATTTGGAAAATATGTGAGGAAAAAAGGCACTGTTGGCCAGGCTGGTCTTGAACTCCTGACCTCTAGTGATCCGCCCACCTCAGCCTCCCAAAGTGCTGAAATTATAGGTGTGAGCCACTGCGCCTGGCCTGATTTTCTTTCTATATTAACACCTTGCTATATTTGTATAGCAAGGTGTTAATATACACTGGGTATATACCCTAGATATATACCCAGTGTATATCTAGGGTATAATCCTACCCAAGATAGACACTATTGTATTATTTTATTGCATTTTTATTCTGGCATTTTAAGAAAAGATTATCTATCTGTCTATCTATCTATCTATCTATCTATCTATCTATCTATCTATCTAGATTCTTGGACCTGGAATTCTTGTGTTAAAGATTTTACCCATTTTTATATGCTTTGATACATCCTGCCAAATAGTTTTCACAGAAAGTGACACAAATTTTATAACTCAATCATCATACAAAATAGCCCTTTCACTAGACCCTCTCCGTACTGGGCATTCTCATTTTGATTTTTAATAGATAATTTGGCTAGACAACAACAGCAACACAGTGTTAATTGTTTGAGAATTTCTTTGATTATTATAGAGTGGATGTTATGTCTTAATTGATTTTTGTGAATGATCTCAACATCTTTTGCTCATTAATGTGATTTTCTCTCTCTTTCCTTTTCTTTTCTTTCTTTCTTTCTTTTGAGTCTCTATTATCTAGGCTGGAATGCAATGGTATGATCTTGACTCGCTGCAACCTCCACTTCCTGGGTTCAAGCGATTCTGGTGCCGCAGCCTCCTGAGTAGCTGGGACTACAGGTGTGCACCACCACACCTGGCTAATTTTTGTATTTTTAGTAGAGACAGGGTTTCACCATGTTGGCCAGGCTGGTCTTGAACTCCTGACCTCTAGTGATCCGCCCACCTCAGTTTCCCAAAGTGCTGAAATTATAGGTGTGAGCCACTGCGTCTGGCCTGATTTTCTTTCTATATTAACACCTTGCTATATTTGTATCAAACACTTTTTCTGGCATATTGCTTACCATTTTATTGTGATATTTTTCCCTAACCATATAAAAGTTTCAAAATTTTACTAGTCAAGTTTATCTTTCCTGTGTCTTGAAAGTCTTTTAAAAGTAATCAGACATGTGTCTAAGTGTAGCTAACAGTATTAAGTGAGATGATGGGTATGAAAACATTTTTGTAAACTGAAAGACTATTATTTCCTTCCCTTCACGTATAAAAGTTTCCAATTTGTATAGAGTCAAATTTATCTATCTTTTTCTTGTCTTGGAGGTCTCTTCAAAGCAAGGACATTTGTCTAGGTGTAGTGATCAGTTAATGAATTATGAGTATGAAAGCATTTTTGTAAACTGAATGACACACTTCAAATAAAGGACTAAAAGGGGGATGAATGTTCACCTCCACTGTCACCTGGAGAGGGCCTGCAGTCCTGAAGGATCCACATGAGAGTGTTTTCGGTGGTTTTAGGCTAAAGAGTGTTCCTTTGCAAGTTTTGCCATACTTCAAACGATTGAGTATGATGTTGTGTAGATCAGCACTGCCCAATAAAAATACAGTGCAAGCCATATAAGTCATTTGAAATTTTCTAGTAGTCACATTAAAAAGTAAAATTAAATAGGTGAAATTAAATTTAATGGTCTTATTTAACCAGTTAAATCAAAATATTATCGTTTCAACATGTAATTAATATAAAAACTCTTTTTTTTTTTTTTCTGAGATGGGGTCTCACTTTATCACCCAGGCTGGAGTGCAGTGGCATGATCACAATCTTGGCTCACTGCAATCTCTGCCTCCCAGGCTCAAGCCATTCTCCCACCTCAGCCTCCTGAGTAGCTTGGACTACAAGGCATGTGCCACCCTGCCAGGGTAATTTTTTGTATTTTTGGTAGAGGTAGGGTTTTCACCATGTTGCCCAGGTTGGTCCTGAACTCCTGAGATCAAACGATCTGTCCACCTCGGCCTCCCAAAGTGCTGGGATTACAGGTGCAAGCCACCTCACCCGGCCAATATAAAAACTCTTAACGAGAGATTAAACATTCTGGGTTTTTTTCTTTTGAGACAAGGTCTCACTCTATCATCCAGAATGGACTGCAGTAACATGATCATGGCTCACTGCAGCCTTGACCTCCCAGGTTCAAGCGATTCTCCTGCCTCAGCCACCCAAGAATCTGGGGCTACAGGTGTGCACCACCACACCTGGCTAATTTGTATTTTTTGTAGAGACTAAATTTCGCCATGTTGCCCAGGCTGGTCTGGAACTCCTGGCCTCAAGCAATCCACCTGCTTGGCCTCCCAAAGTGCTGGGATAACAGGCATGAGTCACTGTGCTTGGCCCCCTCCCCCCCCCAATTATTTTAAAGTCTTTAAAAATCTGATGGGTTTTTTACCCTTATAGCCCATCTCAGTTTGGACCAGCCACAATGAGGTGCTCAGTAGCCATGTGTGGCTATTGGCTGCTGTATTGGACAGCGCAGGTCTGGATGTGGAGGGACAGCAAGATCTTTGAGCTGTTTTCTATACTCTGGATTCAGAGTTCAAGCTAAATTTGGGTCACTACTTTGAAGAACTGGCCTTTCTCAATGGTACATGGTTAAACTAATTGAATGAATTGGCTGTTTCTGCCTTGTTAGAAACGTAAGTCTTCTTTTTCCATCCATGAGCAGGAATGTAGTCATATTATCTTTTGTCTTTGCTGTAATTAATTATCCTTCTTCCTTGCAGCAACTGGAACCCCAGAACTCAGAGTTGGTTCCAACTAGTTGATTAGGAATAACAATGTCACATGGAAAATGGCAAGCCTTGGCCCTCCCACTGGCAGCATTAGCAAAATCTCCTCCTGAGTTTTGCTCTTTTAACCCTAAAGCTGTACATGAGGTGGGAGTCCCCAAATTAGACAAAACTAGCTTGAATCTTACTGCTTAGAGGCCCCTTCACATGGCTTTGCAGACACACTTGGGCTGCAGTAGCTGTGAGCTATCCCTTGGCTTAATCTGGTTAAAACCAGGCTAAAGAATTAGGTCAGGGGCCTCTGGCTGCAAAGCAGTCTGTTTCCAGAACTCAAGTGGAGCTGTGGAATAAAAATAAATAGAATTGGAAAAGCATTACTCAGCCTTCGCATTTGACCGGTTCTAGGTCAAAACTCCAGCTCTGATTCGGAGTCTAAACAGATAAGCATTGCAAAGAGTGATGGGACTGCATTAGCAACCAGGCTATGGATGTGCCTGTCTAAGGTGCTCTAAGCAGTAACTCCAAGATGCTATTTGGGGTTTGAGGCTCTGCATGGTATATAGAGATGAACTGCCCCGAAATTTTACTTTATTAATCTTTTAAGTATCAGAGCATCTGGAGTGGGGCCTTAGGGCCTGGTGGTAGGAGCAGCAGGTGGTCCTAGACCTAGGGGCATGGGAAACTCCACTAAGACCCAGTTTTTTCTGAGATTCAGAGAAAGTGCAAGTAGATAGCTCTGGGTCAAAAAGGAGGAGAGGCTGGGCACAGTGGCTCATGCCTATAATCCCAGTACTTTGGGAAGCTGAGTTGGGCAGATCATTTGAGGTTGGGAGTTCAAGACCAGTCTGGCCAACTTGGTGAAACCACATCTCTTACAAAAGGCAGAAATTAGAGCCAGGGGTGAAACCGCATCTCTTATAAAAGCCAGAAATTAGGGCCAGGCATGGTGGTGGGCATCTGTAATCTCGGCTACTAGGGAGGCTGAGGCAGGAGAATCACTTGAACTTGGGAAATGGAGTTTGCAGTGAGCCAGCATTGCACCACTGTACTCCAGCCTGGGCAACAGTGCAAAATACTGTCCCCCACACCAAAAAAAGAGGAGGAGACCTAGATGTGGATCTGATACCTAGAAGCTGGTTCTCATTGCACTGAATGGGTGGGTCTCATGAGGCATGGAGAGAGATACCTACATCGAGTTTGACCTGCCCAGCCAAAAAGGCTCATTTTCATCAGCTCTGGTTACCAACAGATAAACCTTTCTTAAAGTGAGTGCTCCAGGGTGATGAGATATCTGGGGTAAAGCATAAAGCCAACCATCATTGGGAGTTACTGAGGGCCCCTCTAAGTCCTGAAAGTGCCAGGCCCCTGGGCACAGGCCCCTCCTGGCCTCCACCCCCAGCCACCTGCTCCTCCAAGGTTAGTCCGGTCTTTTGCTTATCCTCTAAGACATTGTGTTTTTCTGCTGTGTTATTTGAGCCTTTGCCATTTGGGCTGAGGTGAGGGCAGACAGTTAATGAGTGCACCAGCTGTCTAGGAACAGTGAAAAACAATCCTATCTTTCTTACTTGCACATCATGCCTGGTAGATGCAGAGAATAAGCTTTCGTCTCCCAGAAGAGGATGCCCTCCTGGGCAAGTGGCCTTGACACCATCCAGGCCCAGGTGTGTTTAAAAAAAGCTCGGAGCTTCTTTCTGCACGATCCACCATCGCTTGTCTTCCCTGCCAAGTGTCCCCGGCCTGCACCTTGCCCTGGGATCTCATGGCATTGACCTTCCTCCTGCAGCTTGGCAGTGAGTAGGGTGTTGGTGAGGGCAGCTGGAGAATGGAGGAAGGAGGCCCATCTGTCTTCTGGACCCAAGTGTGCGGCCATGCCAGAAGCTACTTTTGGAAAGACAGTCCCTGCACACTATGTTCCATTTCTTTCTTTGTGTCCTAGTTTCTACATTGGTGACAGGGAAGGACAATACAGTGGACTAAACTTGGACCTAATTGTGTGGCAGCTTAGCATGCTGGAAGTAGCATGGGCTTTGGAGTCAGACAGACTTGAGTTTAAATTTTGGGCTCCTCACTTACCAGCTGTGAGATCTCAGCTGAGACGCTTAATCTCATTGATCTTCACTTGACACATCTCAAGAAAGGGATCCACAGTCTCATCCATCTCCTGGGATTTTGTGATGAATGTAGTAACACATGGAGTGCTGGGGACAGTGCCTGCCACACAGTACATCCTCAAGATTGATGAATTAAAGAGACATATTAAAAAGTACTTTTCAAATATCAAAGCTTGATTAGGCACAGAGTGGAAGAAGAGGTGAATGGGTCATTTTGTTTTATTCCACCTTTCTTGAATTCATTCTCTTTTCTCAAAGTATTAGAATCCGTTTTTTTTTTTTTGTTTTTTTTTTTTGAGATGGAGTCTTGCTCTGTCACCCAGGCTGGAGTGCAGCAGTATGATCTTGGCTCACTGCAACCTCTGCCTTCCAGGTTCAAGCAATTCTTCTGCCTCAGCCTTCCAAGTAGTGCGGATTACAGGTGTGGGCCAATATGCCTGGTTAATTTTTATATTTTTAGTAGAGACGGAGTTTCATCATGTTGACCAGGCTGGTCTCGAACTCCTGGCCCCAGGTGATCTGCCCGCCTCGGCCTCCTAAAGTGCTGGGATTACAGGCATGAGCCATCATGCCTGGCCCAACTATCTTAACTATATAAACCTGCCTTGTTCAGAATGGCATGGATTATAGCCCAAGTGGCTTTTTCTGATAAAATTTAGTGCTGTTTTCTATGTTCACAATAGGCACTTGAGCACTGCCAGAACTTGGCTTTTTTCAGCAGCCCCATCAGAGGACCTGCTGTGTACAAAGGACTGGGTAGGACCTGGGCACATCTCGGTTCTTGTGGTCAGGTAGCCTATACTCTGGTAATGAAGGAGACATTATAAATACCTATGATATAAGAGTATCTATACAGTCAGTAACTACAACTATTTTCATAAAGGAGCTGAGGTAGTTCAAAGGAAGCAGCAGTTACTTTCAATTGGTAAGAACAGTAGAGGCTTCTTAGAGGCAGTGGCATTTGAGCTGAGCCTTGAAGGGTGTGTAGGATTTCGATCACAGAGGAAGGAGGGCTTGAATGAACATGGTCGAGGCCTCAGGTTCAAGGTGTGCTGGAGGATACAGTGGTGGCCCCAAGTGTCAGAGGCAGACTGTGGATAGGACTGTCATTGGGAACAAGACCAGAAAGGTCAGATCATGGGTATCCTTCTCGGGATTGAAACTTTATTCAGTAAGAGGTATGGAACAACTGAAGTTTTCAGGGAGGGAAGTGACCCAACCTCATCCTTAGGAAGATAGCAGGTTGGGAGGAGATTGGAGAATTTAGCTTTTGGAAGCAGAGGAACCAGTTTTTGCAGGCATTCAGGCCAATTAAGGCAGAAAAGAGTAAGAATCTTGTGCAGAGGGAAAATCAACAAGCTGAGGTGACTGGCTTAGATTTGGAAGATGGGATTAACAGAGTGAGCAGCAGTTGGCAAAGTTGGGAATGTAAGGTGGGAGGGTGACTTGCAGGAGGATGGTGGAGTCTGATTGGGCTCATCTGCATGTCAGCAGCCTGTCCAGTTGGGGACATCCAGCTGAAAGGTGGATATTGAGACTTGGAGCTGAGGCTTGGGGTGAGGACTAAAGAAAGAGACTTAGGAGTCACTACAGAGAAGTAGTGACAACAGAGATTGAGG
>PVKP010024303.1:0-35132 GCA_004027715.1 Plecturocebus donacophilus | reverse complement strand
AGGTTTAAATAAAATATTGGTTGGCTGCTTATTTGTTATTTTCATCCCCTATTCCTTCCTGTCTCCATTGTTAAGTACAATTATTGGCATAAAAGAGGTTTTTAATACCCATTTTTAGACTGTATTCTAGCCTGGGCAATAAAACAAGAATCCCATTCTCTCTCCCTCTTTCTCTTCCTCTTTCTTTCTCTCTTTCATTCTTTTTTTTTCTTTCTTTTGCTGTTTCTTTCTTTCTCCTTTTCTCTCTTTTTCTAAAATCTCTTCCTCTTTCTCTCTTTCATTCTTTTTATTCTAAAAAAAAAAAAAAAAAAAAAGACACCTTACAGAAGGATTAAGAGAAGCAGACACAACAGATATAAAGTTCCAATAAAGAGAGCAGCATATATAGTAGCCTTGAATAAATGATGGTGTTTTTGAATATTTTAATCAAACATATTTAATTATTTCCTCATGAAACAATGAGATCACATCTGTTTTAGAAAAGAAACATATTTTATGATGGAAATATTTTCATTCTTTTCCAAACCAGCGATTAATACATCTGATCATCTCTACCTTGCATTCCTGGGGTTCTGTGAGTACACAGCAGAGTTTGTACTCCAGGCTTCAGGCTTCTGAATTCAGCTGGTCAGTTCTGAGCACCCACTTTAAGTCAGTGCAATTTCACTCATCAAGCACTGGCTGAGCCTCCTACGCTCTGTGCCAGATCTTGGGCCAGGCCGAGGAGCTCCAGAAGAGGCAGGCCTGGTTCAACTTCTCCAGAGGCTCAGACTAGTGGTGGAGACAAACTCATCAGCCACTATTTAGAAAGAGGATGACTGCTGCTAGGTCGGAAGGATGGATCTATTGTGGGAGGAGCATGCAGAAAACATAACACTTCTATCTTGAGATTTGGAAACTGCCTTAGGATGCACAGTAACTTGTTAGCTGCAGAAGAAAGCAAAGTGCATTTTGGGAAGCACAGTGGGAGATATAGTGAAGGGACAGCATGAAGCTGAAAAGGGTACATCCCAGTCGAATATATTCTGCAGGGTTGGAGTTTTCAAATTCTTCTTTAGCCACAAACCCCCAGCTTCAAAGAAAATTGAGGCAGAGGCCCCATTTGTAAAACAGATAAAAAGCAACTACTTCAGTTGATGAAGAAGAGGGGGTGGGCTCTATCCCAGGATACAAAACTCAGCTCCGTCCCCACTTCTGGGCCTGCCACTTAACAGGCTGAGTGACCTTAAACAAGTTGTTTAAACTCTCTGAGCCTTACTCTTCTCATTTGGAAACAGAAATCAAAAACAAGTAAAACAGAACCTCCCTTTCAGAGTTATTGTGAGACTTAGATGAAGTAATACATGGAAAGCATCCAGTACAAAGCCTGATAGAGAATCAACACTCAGGATATGTAAGCTGTCTCTGCTGTTGTTGTTGATTACATTTTTGGAAGCCCTGAAGCATCTTCAAATAAGGAAGAATCTATTCATGAAAGTTTTTAATTAACAAAGAAATGACAGAGCAAAGATCTATGCTCTGGCAAGATGATTTTTTGAGATCTCACTAGTAATTTAACATCTCACAGACATTTTGAAATCCAAATGCTCTCAGCATGTAGCCCTGAAATTTTCTCTTTTCAGTATTCATTCATTCAATCTATACCTTAATTCAACAACTATTTACTAAGCACCTACTATAAGTTAGACATTATGACAGAAAAAAGGGAGACAGCATTAAATGCAGTTTACCACCTGGCAAGGAAGGAAGTCATTATATAAACACATGCAAATTAATGAATAAATTACAGTTGTAATATACACCATAAAGATTATATAGAGTTCTAGAAAATTAATTAATGGAGCAAAGGAGTCTGACCAACGTTTCTTTGTGGGACCCCAGGAACTAAATGTGGAGATATTGAGGCTAAGTGATATTAAGTTGCCTAAGAGTTGAGGGGATAGTGGAAGATCATTCTCACCAGAGGGAATGGCATCTGTAAAGAATATAGCTCTTACAGGATGAAAAAAGGTGACAGTATATAAAGGAGAGGGCAAAGACCATCCCAAAAGAGAAGGCTGGAGAGGCTGGCAGGAGCAAGGCTTTGTAAGCCCTTCAATGTCATAGTGAGTCTTAGTAGATCCACTGACAGCTGAATAAACAAATATGGTATATACGTACAGTATTATTCAGCCTTAAAAAGAAATGAGAATGTGATATGTGCTATCACATGGATGAACCTTAGCATAAAAAACATTTAGCATAAAAAACATTATGCTAAGTGAAATATGCCAGACGCATGGAGACATATATTGTATGATTCCACTTACATGAAGCTCTTACAAGTTGTCAAATTCCTAGAGACAGAAAGTAGAATAGTGGTTACCAGGGGCTGGGGGAAGAGGGAAGTGGGGAGTTGTTTAATAGGTATAGAACTTTGCAGGATGAAGAGCATTCTAGAGATTGCTCATACGACAATGTGAATATACTTAATGCCACTGAACTGTACACTTAAAAAATGACTAAAACACAAGCCTGGACAACTTACCCCATCTCTACAACACATAATAAAATTAGCCAGGCCTCATGGTATGTGCCTGTAGTCTCAGCTACTTGGGAGGCTGAGGTGAAAGGATCACTTGAGCCCAGGAGTCTAGAGGCTGCAGTGAGCCATGATTATGCCACTGCACTTTAGCCTGGGGTAGACAGCATGACCCCATCCTTTTTTTTTTTTTTTTTGAGATGAAGTCTTACTCTGTAACCCAGTCTTGAATGCAGTGGTGCCATCTCGGCTCACTGCAACCTTCACCATCTGGGTTCAAGCAAGTCTACTGCCTCAGCCTTCTGAGTAGCTGGGATTACAGTCGCAAGCCACTATGCCTGGCTAATTTTTGTATCTTCAGTAGTGATGGAGTTTCGCCATGTTGGCCAGCCTGGTCACGAACTCCTGACCTCAAGTGATCCGCCTGTCTTGGCCTCCCAAAGTGCTAGGATTACAGGTGTGAGCCACCATGCCTGGCCTGACCCCCCCCACCCAAAAAAAGACTAAAATAGTATATTTTAAAAATGTGTATTTTACATTAAAATAAGAAAAAACTTGATCAGATTTGTAGTTTGTGTAGACAACAATATACAAACCAGATCTAAATCCATGGCAAAAGTCTGACCGGGAGCCTCTAGGTAGGCAGACAGGGAGCTCAGGACCCACCCTGTTGCAGTTTCTTGGCTGGGTGAGGAAGCCTTTTCCACTAGGGTCAGAGAGCCTCTAGCCTAAGTCAGTGGTTTTGGCTGAGCTGGGAGGGTCATATTTTGTTTGTACAAGCTCCGCCAGGCAGACCTTCCAGTAATATCCTGGATGGGGGCCTTCCTGAGAAATTCCTTAAGCATGTTTCTATGAACAATAAGCAGAGGACATGCCCTACTGCTAACTTACACAACAGAGAATCCCACTGACTGAAATGATACTTCCTATTGTTTCAATGAGAACACGACACATGTACAAAGCTATACACCAGGTGTGTATCAGAGGAAGCCACGCTCAGCTCAGGTAATGACAGTAAAAAAGTTGTAATGCAACAGACACTCAACTTCAGAAGGCTCTTTAGACACTTAAACGGAGCATTAAAATGTAGAAAGGACATGGTTTAGGGCCAAGCAGACCTAAGCTGAAATCCCAGCTCTGCCACTTGTTAGCTTCTGAACTTTGAGCATGCTATTGAACCTCTCCAAACTCAGTTTTTTCCTATATAAAATGGGAGTAAGAATATGACAAAGAGGGTGGAAGTGAGGATTAAAAGAAATAATGGGAGGCAAGTACCTGGCATGCTATCAGTATGTATTCACTGTAAGAGCTCAA
Organism: Plecturocebus donacophilus; assembly: GCA_004027715.1. NCBI lineage: Eukaryota > Metazoa > Chordata > Mammalia > Primates > Pitheciidae > Plecturocebus > Plecturocebus donacophilus. The sequence continues at coordinate 31,297 of PVKP010024303.1, read as the reverse complement.
CAAAGGATGGCTGAGTTATTACTCTTACTATAGAATCTCCAGGACTTGGGGAGAATACGATTTGAGTGGTGAGAGAGAAAATGGTCACAAAGGATTTCGCTACTTGGAGCTTAGGTAACTGAGCAGATAGGGAGCAGAGAGAAACAGAAGGGGAACAGAGGAGAGCAGTAGGCAATGGGGAAAGTGAGGAACATGAATTCTGCTCTAGTAGCTGGGGGGAGCAGGCTAAGGGAGAAGGAAGCTGCACTTTGAAGGAATGGCATATCAAAATACATTCCTGCCACTGCCACTGACAGAAACCTTGCCACCTCCTCCCTGGGCTTCCAGGACTCCCCACTTACAGCAGCATAGCCTGCAATCAGCAGCACCCGTGCCCTGCTTCACTGTTTGCTGGTGGGAGCTGCCCCATTCCTTGGGGCTGCCAGTCCTGAAGAAAATGTTTTTCTTTGTGTAGTCCAGCCAGATTTCCTACGCTTCTAGGGATACCACCCTTGCCTCATCCTACTGGCCTGTCTTACATGCACTAATGCCTCATAAAGACATTAGATATTCTGTAGGTGTCCCAAGGAAATCAGACATTTTGGAAGGACTTCTAACACCAGTAGTAATTTTAGTTCTCTCTGGGGACACAACTGGCCACCTGCTTCAAAAGACTATTCTGTTACTGACGCCTGGTTAAACCAAACATACCATCCTGAAATACAGCCCAGCCTGACGGAATGAGAACGGAGGTTGAAGTCAGGGGTCACAGCTCCACATTCCCAGCTGAGTGGTCTTAAGTCACTTGTCTTCTCCTTCCCTATAGCCAACAGAAGGATGGAAACCCAAGTTTTGGGGTAAGTAGACATAACTCTTTCCTTAGCTCCATCATACATGTGAAAAAGCACGTTTGGTGGTCCAAGCCAACCTGATTTTCAATTTCAGCTCTGCCACTTACAAGGTGAGTACCTGTGGAACTTAATTTTTCCTCTCTAAATGCAAGGTTGTCAGGTGAAGCACTTAAGAGAATAATCTCTGAAGCCAGACTGTTGGGGCTTGAGGTCCAGATCTATCATATTTTAGCTTTGTGGCCCTGGGGAAGTTACTTTACATCTGCCTCAGTTTTCCCATCTGTCAAATGTATACAATACAATTTACTTAATTGTTCTCCTCTGTTCCCATTCAGTCCCTCTTACAACAACTTAATTACTATGAGGATTAAACAAGTTAATAAGTTTGCTGGGGTACATGGGATGTACTCAATAAGCATTACCTGTTATTTCCTCAACTGTCAAGTGCAGGGGGGTAGGGGAGGCCATACAGGACTTTTCCACAGCATTATGAGCAAATGAGAGAAGATGGCTAAAGAACTTTGCATACATAGGCAATAAACTATTTTAAGCTGTCAGTAATATCATTAGTGAAAGTAATTGTGATGTTTCCTACTGGGGGAGAACACAGCATAGTGGCTACAAGCCCAGGCTCTGGAGAAAGACTGCCTGTTGTTTCACTTATTAGCTGTGTGACACTGGGCACAAAAAATCCCATTCCTCTGTGACTTAGTTACTTCATTTGTAAGACAGAGATAACATACTGACCTCAAAAGGTTTTTATGACTATATTAGCTAATACATAAATGGCATCTGGAACAGCAGTTGGCACAATGTTCCAGAAAAAATGATTACATTATTGCATACTTACTACATGCTAGGCCCTGTTTGAAGGCCTAGGAATACAGCAATGAACGAAATTGACAAAGCTCTTCCTGTTTCCTCTCAAAGCACTCACATTCTAGTGAAAGAGAGACACAGTAAACAAGTAGATAAAACGACACATAGTGTATGAAGAAAATAAAGCAAGAGAAGGAGATAAGAAGAGACCATATAAGTAAGGCCCACTTATATTTGGCCAGTCATCTGACCCCAGTGTCATCTGCTCCCCTTCAATACTAATAATAATGACAACTAACTGTTGAAGAGCCATTTCCATGTGTCAAGCTCTGAACTGATGCACTCTCCATGCATTATTAGCTCAGTAAATCTTCATAACATTCCTACAGCATTAGTGGTTTTATTACCTGAATTTTACAGATAAGAAAGTGAACAGCCTGGGTAACATGACGAGATCCTATTCTCTACAAAAATTTTGGGTTCTTTTTGTTTTTTTTTTTTTTGAGATGGAGTCTCACTTTGTCTCCCAGGCTGGAGTGCAGTGGCATGATCTCGGCTCACTGCAACCTCCGCCTCCCAGGTTCAAGTGATTCTCCTGCCTCAGCCTCCTGAGTAGCTGAGACACCAGGCATATGCCATCACACCAGGCTAATTTTTGTATTCTTATAGAGACGAGGTTTCGCCGTGTTGGCCAGATTAGTCTTGAACTCCTGACCTCTGGTGATCCATCTGCCTCAGCATCCCAAAGTACTAGGAATACAGGCATGAGTCACAGCACCCAGCTATGAAAATTTTTTAAAAAAATTAGCTGGGCATGGTGGGGCATGCCTGTATTCCCATGTACTTGAAAGTCTGAGGCCAGCAGATCCTTGAGCCCAGGAATTCAAGGTGGCAGTGAGCTATGATCATACCACCATACCCCCCAGCCTGGGTAATAAAACAAGACCCTGTCTGGAAAAAAAAACTGGGGAAGTGAGGGTTTAGATGGATCAAGTAACCCGCCCAAGGTCACACAAGTTCCTGGCAGACATGGGATTTAAGCCCAGTATAGCCTGACTCCTGAATTCCAGGCCTTCTGCTATATTTCCACTCTTGTTGGCGCTAGTCACATCTAGCAACTGTTCTTACCAGTGGTGGTAATAATAGTACTACTCTTACATTAATACTGGCTTAGATACATAATTCATGCTACTCCCCTACACATCCAAGAGCAGTAGGGAGAAAGATGAGAGGGAATTTATGGAGGAATGCAATGGAATAGTGATCTGATCTATGGTAGTCAACTGCTAGGTACCATAAACACATGCATAATACAAAGTGTGGAGAAGAGAGGACAGGCAGGGACAAGAAGAGCCTGTCCTTTTGTGTGCAATTTTTGCCTAAGTGTTGGTGGCAACTGTCTCTTCAGCCCATCCTCCAGTCTCAATTCTAGACTGAACGTCCTTGTGTGTTTCAATCGGTATATCAACACTGGGAAGGAACCCCATTCCACACACTTGGGACCCGCAATAGCAAGACGCACTCCTAAAAAGCCACAGGCCAGGTGGGAAACAACACTGAACAAAAGATGGGTGTCCAAAAACTGCATGAAGGCTTACCCAGGCCTCGGAAGTAGAAAGAAACAGTGTGCTGGAACAACCAGGGAAAACGTAGCAATGGCAAGCAGGCAGTGGGAATAAAAGGGCTAAGAAAGCAGCTGTAGTTGCTCAAATGCAGTTTGTGGCTGCCCCAGCACAAGTCAGGTCATCAGGCATTTATCTTTGAGGGTTTTTTCCAAGATCCCTAAAGGGTGTGTGTGTGTGTGTGTGTGTGTGTGTGTGTGAAAAGGGTCTTACGTGTGTGTGTGTGTGTGTGTGTGTGTGTGTGTGTGTGTGAAAATCCCTAGGGTTTTTTCCAAGATCCCTAAAGGGCGCGCGTGTGTGTGTGTGTGTATGTGTGAGAGAGAGACAGTGAAAAGGGTATTACGTGTCTGTGTGTGTGAAAATCCCTAAAGGATGTGTGGATGTGTGTGTGTGTGTGTGAGAGCGAAAAGGGTCTTACCAGTTTTCCTGGAGTGTGCAAACTACAGACACTACTCTGTAACAAGATAGCTAGCACAGGCAGGCCACAGAACTGAAAGGAAGTAAGTTTCACGTCTGCAGCCCAAGGAACAAACGTGATAACATGGCAAGAGCCCCAACTTTGGAAACAGATTCAAGTTTGAATAACGGCTCCTTCACTTACTAATCTGTGACTATGAGCAAGTTAAACTTTCTGATCTCCAGTTTCCTCATCTGTATTAAATCCATCTCAAAAGGGCATTTCTAGGCAGCCAAAAGAACAATGTGATCATCATAGAAATATGTACACAAATTTCAGAGGCCGAGGCGAGGACTGCTTGAGCCAAGGAGCTCAAGAGCAGCCTGGGCAACACTGTGGGACCTCATCTCTACAAAAAATTTAAAAGTCAGCCAGGCTTGGTGGCTCGTGCTTGCAGTCCCAGCTACTCTGGAGGCTGAGTGGGAGGCGCTTGAGCCCAGGAGGTCAGAGGTGCAGTGATTCTGCCACTGTACTCTAGTCTGCGTGACAAAGTCTCAAAAAAATAAAATTAAAAAGTACATAAGATATTAAGTCAAAGGGGTAAAAAAAGCAAGTTGTGGTACTGTAGACATTTCATCCACTTATGTAAACTAAATATATACATATATATATAATATATTTATTTAGGTTTGCATATTCATCTTTTGAAATCTGGAAGGATATACTAAAAATGGTTCCTTCTGGGAGCAACAGTTGGGGAACAATAAATGAACTTTATTTCTATAGGATTTGAATTTTTGTGATAAACATATGTTATTTTTGCAATTAAAAAAAAGAAAGCCATATAGCTGATAAAAGTCTAACATCCAGAATATATAAGGAAATCTTATAACACAAGAACAAACAATCCGATTAAAAAATGGGCAAAGGACTCGAAGAGACATTTTTCTAAAGAAGATATACAAATGGCCAATAAGCACATGAAAAGATGCTCAGCACCATCGGTCATCAGGAAAATGCAAATCAAAATCATAGTAAGATACCATTCCACACCCTCTAGGATGATAATCGTAACAAGTATTGGCAAAGGGATGGAGAAACTGAAACCCTCATATACTGCTGGTAGGAATGTAAAATGTGCAGTCCTTGTGGAAAAGTCTAGAAGTTCCTCAAAAAGTTAAACATAGAGTTACCATATGACCCAGCAATTAACTGGCCATAAACCACTCCTAGGTTTATATCCAAGAGAATTTAAAGCATGTTCACATAAAAAACTTGTACAATAATGTTGATGGCAGCGGTATTCATTTAACAGCCCTCCAAAGTAGAAAAAACCCAAATGTCCATTAACTGAGGAATTGATATATAAAATGTGGTAGAGCCATGTAACAGAATATTATTTGGCAAATGAAATACTGACACATGCTACAACGTGGAAGAACCTTGAAAACATGCAAACAGAAGCCAGTCACAAAAGACCACATATTGTGTGACTCCATTTACAGAATATGTTCAGAACTGGAAAAAACCCACAGAGATAGAAAAGTAGATTAGTAGTAGCCTAGAGCAATCCGTAGGAGAAGGTTCTAGGCGGAAAGTAAGGAGTGACTGCTAGTGGGCAGTGTCTTTTTGGGATATCTTTTTGGGATGATGATGAAAATTTCCTAAAATTGATTGTGGTTATAACTGGTTGCATACCTCTATGAATAAATAGTACTAAAAACCATTCAGCTGTACACTTTCAATTGGTGAATTATATTTCAATGAAGGTGGCAAAAACGCCATATGCCCATCTAATTCTCATCATTGAACAATACTTGTATCCTAGGTGGAATGCTTGATGACAGGCAGCACACCTCATGGCAGCAGAGACAGACAATACTCCCCCATAACAGTTAATAGTCACCATGCAGATCAGGCACGGTCTCATGCCTGTAATCCCAGTACTTTGGGAAGCTGAGGCGGGTGGATCACATGAGGCCAGGATTTCAAGAGCAGCCTGAGCAACATGGCGAAACCCCATCTCCACTAAAAATACCAAAAAAAAAAAAAAAAAAAAATTAGCCACGTGTGGTAGTGTATATCTGCAGTATCAGCTACTCAGGAGGCTAAGGCAGGAGAATCACTTGAACTTGGGAGGTGGGGGTTGCAGTAAGCGATCACGCCACTGCACTCCAGCCTGGGCAAACGAGAGAGACTATGTCTCAAAAAAAAAAAAGAAAAAGAAAAAAAAAATTATCATGCAGAAAGGTCACAGGAATACTCAGCAACAATGGCTAACCTGGTATCAACAATTTAAAAAGTAATACTAACTCCCATTTACTGAATTTTTTTCCTTTCTTCACTGGTGTCAGACGTATAGTGCTGTCTAAAGGTTCTCCCTGTCGACTCCTGTTCCCTTCTCCCTCTATCCTTCACAGGAGTTTCTCCCAACAAATCTTCACAAAAGTAATATTCTATGATCCCATTTTTAGGTGAGGAAACCAAGAGTCAGAGAGTTGAAGTAAGTAGCCTAAGGGCACAAAGCTCTTTTCCCCGGTTTTCCTTTTCGAGTTAGAATTTCTGACTGTCACCTTGGCTCCTGTCAAGTGCAGCTCTCCCTAGTTACACAGCTACCCCTCTGCATTTACCTCAGCCTGGGGACCATCCTGCCCTGCCTTACCCAGCTTGTTCTCCCTGGAGAAACCTGGGAGAAACTGCATATCAGCATATGGGGGGAATAAACACCTGAGAAAGACAGAAACTAGGGTGAGGAACTATAACTCAGAGCTTTTTTACTGTTATCCAGGACACTCCCTGGTTTCAGCGGCATTCTCCTATCACCCTGGAACAAAGTCATCTAGAGGAAAGAGCCTAGTCTAGGTATAAGGTCTATCATCTCCAACAATGCCCAGAGGAAAATGACGATGGGGACTATCTAACGACCTTGAAGCCTTAGGAAGCAGTTCAGTGGGCTGAGAGTGCCGAAGACAGCCAAGGCTTCTTGCCTTTATCAGGAACATAAAGAAATTCTCAGCCATAGGAAGGACTGGTCACTAGATTTTCTTATTTGGGATGTATCTTCCAGGAGGTCTTGTTAACACATAACTCATTCAAAGAACAAACCACGTGCTTATTAACAAGCAAACTACAGTATGTCTGAGCAACTTAAACTCCTAGATACTTCCAACATAATGACTCAACTCCTCCCATCTGTAAAAATGGAGGAAAAGATGGGGGAAAAAAGAACATGGGGCTTCGGGAAGGGGGTTAGTGAGGAAGAGAAGGAAGAAGGGCATTAAGGGCTAAAAGAGAAATCAGCAAACAGAAATAAAATATTATTTATTGGTTTTATTCCCCAATAATCAGGAAAAGGACATTTCCAAGAACTCCTTAACTAGGAAGATTAGATAATAACAAATACTCGAAGAGATAAAGGAATGAAAATTTAAGTACCTTTGATATGCCAGGCCTCACACTATGAGCCTCACATGTAATACCCTATTACTCCTCAAAATCATAGATACAATTTCTGTTTTACAGATAAGGAGGCTGAAGCTTCAAAAAATTAGGCAACTTGCCCAAGTTCACCGTAGTAGGCATGAAGGTATGCTGCTTAGATCACCCTCCAGGAAGAACCTGCTTTGAGGGGCACAGAGGCCTGACAGCTTCCAGCCCCCACACCTTCAGATACACTGTGACATTCATGCTGAGATCATATCGAGGCCACATCCACTGCACTTCTCCCAGTCAGTGACCATGCACAGCAGAGGTACCTTCGCTTGCGAATGCCCCATCAGCCTGGCTGCACTGCAGTGTAAGTCTCCTTCCCCACAGCCCTCTTCCTTCCCTTTCTCCACCCATATCACATCTACACTCTGTCTACCCTTGCTCCCCCTTCCCTTTATCTTTCACAGGTATCTTCTGCACATCTAATTCCGTCCTGGCATCTGCTTCTCAGAGGACCCAAGCTGGCATACCCACAGTGACAGAACAGGGATTTGAACCCCAAAGCCCATCAATCTCTGTCTAGCCACAGAGACAGATTAATTGATCAATAAATTATGTTGCTAAGTCCAGTAATCTCAGATCTTACCTCCTTTGACCCATCACTCCGTCCCCTCTTTGAGAAACTTTCTTCACTTGGTTTTCGGGACCCTACACTTTCCTAGTTTTCCTCCTACCTCACTGGCCACTTGTTCTCAGTCTCCTTTGCTGGTTCCTCTTCATCTCTCTGACCCCTAAACCTTGAAGTGAAGTGTCCAAGGCTTAGTCCCCAAACCTCTTCTCTTCATTATCTACATTTACTCTCTAAAGTAATCTCATCTAATTTCACGACCTCCTTTACAAGTTCATAGCCCATATCTGACCTCTGAACTTCAGGTCCATATATCCAACAGCCTACTTTACCTCTCCACTTAGATGTCCAGTAGCACCTGAAAATAAATATGGATAAAATCTTCTCTTCCATTGGGCACCGTGGTTCATGCCTGCAATCCCTGCACTTTGGGAGGCTGAGGTGGGCAGATCACTTGAGGTCAGGAGTTCAAGACCAGCCTGGCCAACATGGTGAAACCCCGTCTCTACTAAAAATACAAAAAAAAATTAGCCAGGTATGGTGGCAGGCACCTGTAATCCCAGTTACTCGGGAAGCTGAGGCACAAGAATTGCTTGAACCCGGGAGGTGGAGGTTGCATTGAACCGAGATTGCACCACTGCACCTCAGCCTGGGCGACAGAGAGAGAATACATCTACAAAAAAACAAAACAAAAAACTCTTCCCTCATACCCACCCATAGTCTGCCCTATCTCAGTAATGGCGACTCTACCGTTTTAGTTGCTTAGGCCAAAACCCTTGGACTCATCTTTGAGTCCTTTCTTTCTAAATCCATATCCAATCCATCAGCAAATCTAGGCAGTTTTTCCTTTCAAATTCATCTGGAATCTAATCACTTCTCACCAACTCCACCATTACAACAGTATACCATTAAAACAGTTATTCATGTCTCTTCTCTGGATTATCACAATAGCTCCCAACTGGTCCCTGGCTTTCAGCCTTGCCTTTCTACAGTATAATTCTCAAAATAGCAGCTAGAATGATCCTTTCAAAACCTGTTATATTCCTCCCCTGCTCAAAACCTTCCAATAGCTTCTCATTTCATTTCAAGTAGAAGCCAAATTCCTGACAGTGGTGAGTCCTTAAATGATCTGGCTTCCCCATTCCACTCTGACCTCAACTTCTATTTATTTTCTTTCTTTTTCTTTTTTTTTTTTTGAGACTCATTATGTCACCCAGCCTGGAGTACAGTGTTGCAATCTCAGCTCACTGCAACCTCCGCCTCCTGGGTTCAAGAGATTCTCCAGCCTCAGCCTCCCCAGTAGCTAGGATTACAGATGCACGCCACCACATCCGTCTAATTTTTATATTTTTAGTAGAGATGGGGTTTCACCATGTTGGCCAGGCTGGTCTCAAACTTCTGACCTCAAGTGATCTGCCCGTCTCAGCGTCCTAAAGTTCTGGCATTACAGACATGAGCCACCATGCCTGGCCCTCATCTTCTGTTTTTCTCTCCTCACTCACTCTGCTACAGCTACATGAGCCCTCTTGCTTTTCCTTGAACATCCCAGGTAGACTCCTACCTCAGGGCCTTTGCACTTTCTGCTTCCTCTGCCTCAGTGGTGGATACAGGCATGGTGTGTTCTTGGACACCCTCCAATTACCTGCTCAAGTATCACCTTCCTCTGAACACTTCAGGAACATCTACTTAATACTGAACCATCCCCATCTCCAACCTCACATCACCCTTTATTTCCTTTTATTGCCTTATTTTTCTCTCTAGAGAGAAAAATATGACCATCAGACACACACAATATATGTGGTGTTGTTAACCATCTCCCCTGTAGATGTTCCATTAAGGGCAAAGGCTTTGTCTGGCTTATTCATTACTTTATCATCGGTGTCTAACACTATGCTTGGCATATAACAGGTACTCAATAAATGTCTGTTGAATAAATTTATGAATGTCCTAAAACTTTTACATTTTAGCATAAAAACTATATATCCTCATAAAAGCAGACAAGTGGTTGTCTGCGACCAGAGATAGAGGACTGAAGACTGCCATGCAAAAGTGCAGAGGATAACTTTTCAGGGTGACTGACTGCTCTACATCTTCACTGGGGTAGTGGCTACAGGGACTATACATTTGTCAAAACCCGTCATCACATATACTTGAAATGGATTCATTTTATTTATTCAAGTTATATCTTAATAAAATTGAATAAGAATAAATAAATACCCTCTATCTCAGACTGCCTCTTGAACCAAAAAGTGGCAGGTAAGTTCACTGTCAGATTAGGCATCCTGACTTGAGCTTTGTAAATTATGTTCCACATAGTTTGGGTCATTATAGAATTAAATTTAAAAATGCCATTTGCTGTCTTTTGCTACAAATACAAAGAAACAAACACAAAACAAAAGCAGAAAGTACTCTCAGAAGTCCACGGATGCAAGAACACAGACTTACAAATAAAACAGACCCAGGTTTGAATCCTGCTCAACTCTACCTTTACTAGCTGAATGAACCCAAGCAAGTTATCTAAAAACTCAGCCTTACTTTGCTCATGTATAAAAAATAAAGAACACAGCCAGGCGCGGTGGCTCATTCCTGTAATCCCAGCACTTTGAGAGGCCAAGGCAGGCTGGATCATGAGGTCAGGAGATCGAGACCATCCTGGCTAACAGAGTGGAACCCCATCTCTACTATTTTTAGTAAAAAATTGCCCAGGTGTGGTGGCATGTGCCTGTAGTCCCAGCTACTCGAGAGTCTGAGGCAGGAGAATTGCTTGAACCTGAGAAGTGAAGGTTGCAGTGAGCCAAGATTGTGGCACTACACTTCAGCCTAGGCAAAAGAGCGAGACTCTTGTCTAAAAAAAAAAAAAGGGCGGGGGAAACAGAATGAGTTCATTAAGAGTACAGAGCCTAGAATACAGTATACACTTGGTAAACATTGTCACTTTCCTTAACATTATTATTGCCATACAGTGAGCCAGGAGAGGCATTAAAATATCAATAGGGTTTCCGAAAAGAGCCACATCAAGTTTTGGTCTAAGTATCAATGGAGGGGTCAGTTGGGTGTGTTGCAGATGGTTTTCTGGCCCTGAAATGTCCATGTCTCTAAGAAGCATAGTACTAAGCAGTGATGTTGCAAACAAGCACTCAGTCAAGGGCAGCAGCCATAGTATCCCCGACATTCTGCATTCACTTCTTTCCCAGTTATAGTCCCAAACCCACCACTTCCCACTCCCAACAGAAGAACAGGAAGTAGGCCTTAGAAAATCACTGAGGCATGGTTAGTAAAAGAGAAAAAAATTAAACTAAGAAACTTGACATTTAGGAACTGGTTAATGCTAAGTATAAAATGCAAATAGTACACAACCTTTAGAAAAAGAGTAAGGAAGAATTCTCACAACAGAGAGCAATGGCACACTGTTAAGTTTCTGTTTTCTGTTCTGATGAAGTACAGAACATCATGTATATAATAATCCCATGTCATTACAAGAAAAATGAAGGAGATACCAGACATATACTTGACTTTGCATTGGAAAAAATCTAGAAAATCAAGGTACTAAAAGTGGATCCCTAAGGAACAAAGGATGGAGATGTTTTCTCTTCTTTTTGTTTTTTAAGACAGTGTCTCATTCTGTTGCCCAGAATGAGATCTGTAGTGCAGTGGCATGATCACTGCTCACTGCAACCTCCACCCCTCTGGCTCGAGAGATTCTCCCACCTCAGCCTCCGAGTAGCTGGGACTACTGGCACATGCCACCACGCCTGGCTAATTTAAAAAAACATTTTTTTTTTCTTGTAGAGACAAGATCTCACTATATTGACCGGGCTCAAATGATCCTCCCGCCTTAGCCTCACAAAGTGCTGGGATTACAGGTGTGAGCTACCATGCTTGGCCTCATTTAAATATTTTATGTAATTTTATTTAAAATAAAACCACAGAGACACTGACGAAAGAAGAGGAAGACAATCAAGAAAAGATGCAACCTTTGTGAGTAGTGAGTCAATCATATGTACTTTTGCCTCCTCGGAGAATTCATAGTTTCCTTATAGCATTTATTTAAAGCCAGGCACGAACTCAGCAATCTCAAACCAAAGCACCACTATTCTAAGAGTGGTTTTCCAACAGAGATTTAGTAAAACAATGAGTAAGAGAGTATATTCTTATTTACGGGCATAACGATGACGTGAATAAGGTGGAGGCAGAAACCTGGCCTGAACAAAATGAACCCCTGATCAAAACTTTTCAGGGCCTCTGATTAAGGAGTGAAAGACTGATATTGCAGACAGATCTTCTATCAGGAGACAGGAACAGGAAGAAATGCAGTCACAAAGATCCCAATTCCAGTCCTGCTTCTGCCACTTACTAGCTATCTGAGATTGGGCACTGACTTCTGTGAGTTTCAGGACTCTCATTGGTCAAATGAACCTAAAATAGTTTCTTCACCCCACAGTTCTGTAAGAATTTGGGGAGAAATTGTCAAGTGCTCAGCTCAGCACTTCCAGGCATTATACCTCTAGTTTAGGTAGTTGATAAACGGTACCCAAAATGTAATTACATAAACTGGAAAAATAGAAAAAACTATTTCAGTATATCTCCATTAACAGGAATGTTCCAAAATAACCCATCCAGTTGACTAACTTATCTAAATAAAAATCATTGCCAAAGAAGAAAACAAAAGCTAACCACATTGTCAGTGAGAAAAGATATAATCCAGAGTCCCTGAGACTCAATGGTTATTTACCCAAGGAGACAGTCACGATAAGAAAACTTGCACACAGCCATGAAGAGCTGAGTCTCAGAGGCTGTAAAAAGAGGACTTGGTGATAAGGACCACTCAGGCTCCAAGCCTGATCTGTTATTGATTTAGGATTTATCTTCTACCTTCTTCCCTAAAAGATCAGAGGCAGATTATAGTTAAGAGTCATATACTCAATAGACTCATTTAAATAATAATGTAAGAATTATGTAATGTATGTAAGGACTGCAATGAAGATGAAGTAATAGGTGAGATCTGCTTCAATTGAAAATAAAATTTAGTGCTGGGTATCTAGAGTTAAGGCAAAAAAGTAAACCTACAGACTATCACTAGGCAGTGGAAGAATTAGGGTCAATCAGAGAATGCAAATTTTCCTAGAACTAAACCCGAACTTTTAAAATCAGAAACTGATCTTAGGCGCTAGGCGTGGTGGCTCACACCTGTAATCCCAGCACTTTGGGTGACTGAATCACTTGAGGTCAGGAGTTCAAGACCAGTCTGGATAACATGGTGAAGCCCCGTCTCTACTAAAAATACAAAAATTAGCCGGGTGTGGTGGCGGGCACCTGTAATCCCAGCTACTAGGGAGGCTGAGGCAGAAGAATTGCTTGAACCTGGGAGGTGAAGGTTGCGGTGAGCCGGGATCACACCACTGCACTCCAGCCTGGGTGACCAAGACTCTGTCTCAAAAAAAAAAAGAAAAGAAAAGAAAAAAGAAACTGATCCTAGGAATTTATGCTTCCTATTCCCTCTACCCCTCAAAGTCCTAACCTAAGCTTTGATGTGTTATTTTCCTCCTCATAGCTTCGTCAATTACTAGCTGTGTGACCCAGAACCAATGCCTCACCTCTCTGAATCTCATTTTCTTCATCCCTGAAAAGGAATGATGCTCCTATTTGTGAAAGGAAATGATGGAACAGCATGTTTGCTAGCATTAATTGTGCGCCTACTAAGCACCAAAAGCTTCATGTATATTATCTCACTGAAATCTCCCAATAACCATATAACCACATATGGCAAGTCCTGTAAGTTATCACTCAACAGTTGAGCTACCTGAGATTGAGAAAGGCAGAGACAGATGCCACAGTCACAGCTAAAAAGCAGGAAGCGCTAGAACTCAATTTCATGCTTATGTGACACCAAGGTAAAACTTAACCATTGTATTTTTCTGCTTTCCTGAATATGTAAGGCACCTAACATTCCTGGCACATAGTAGATGCTCAACCTATTAGTTCCCTTCCTCCCTCCTTCCTCTTCTCCTAAAATTATACAATATGTAGAAAATTAAAAGTTTACTAAAGTAGTATTATATCTTATGTTTATACAGTTTCTTTAAGGAAATCATATCACTTAATTTATTTTCTCTATTAATTTCACCACATCTCTGCTTATCATTATGCGCTATTTCACCTATTTTACAAATAAGGAACTAAAAGGCAGCAAGCAGCTAGGGCAATGTGCCCAGAGTCATATGGAAGTCACTGCTAAAACCAAATAAAAACCTTGATCCTCTTACTTATAAATCAACCTTTATCCTCTCACGTGACACAACCACCATAATAAAGAACAGATCATTCATTTTTTTATCTGGAAAACTACCAAATGTTATAATTCAGTAAGGGGCCTCATGACCCCACCACCTTGTCAAAGGGAAGAAAGTATATAAAAAATGAGGTTTGCAGGAGCAGATGGTTTTGGTCCATCAACTTTCTCTTGGATTATGCCCCTTAGCCAAAATAAAATAATGTAAAAAATAATGTAACAGATCGCCATTATCTTTGGAAATTTGAGTTAAACTCACTGATCTTTCAAACCTACATACAATGCACCAACAGTGATCATTTACTACTGTGGGGCAGCAGAAATGAATGCTATGTCAACCAGATCTTTGAAAGAAAAATGTGATATATGACTGGGTCACCCTAAGAAGAATCCAAATCAGCAATGAACATTTGGTAGCACAAATTCATAGCCTCACAGAATTTTGGAGCTTCAGAAAGGACCTGGCAGGCCACTAAGAACAAACCCTTCATCTGGTATATCAGAAAACCAAGGCTTAGGGAGGTTAAGTGGCTGTCCAAGGTTTCACAAACAGGATAGCAAAAACTAGAAAATAAACCTGCTGACTACTATTACCTTTGTAAATCTTGCTTCTAATGTCCATGCGTACATTTAGCACTTTCCAGAATTATGCATCTACACAGAAAATGCAGAGGAAAGGTAAAAGAAAAACTCAGGCTTCAAATCCTGACTGCTATTTACCAGTCATATGATCTGAGCAAGTCCCTTAATTTCTCTGAACTTCACATTTTTCGTCTATAAATGTGGGTCCTAGCAACTGGCACAAGTAAGCCGGAGGGAATACGAACAAGAGGCCTGGCATACAGCCTGTGAGCTCCATGAGGCATATATCAGACCTATACATCCCCAGCACAGAATCTGGCACATACACATTCTCAGAAAACTCACCGAGCAAATCAATGAACTTGCCAAACAAACAGATACTAGACTTGAACCCAGGTCTATTTGCTTCTTAAACATTAGGTTATATTTCTCCCAATTTACATGATTTCAAAGCAGAGTGTTAATTCAGCCTCACAGAGTACCGAGAACACACTGGAACAAGACAGCCATTTTCTGGCCATGAGGCAGGAAAAAGTTCAGTGTGGAAAGTTTCTAGACTCCCCATGTTGAGACTGATTCTTGTTGTCTGCATGGGTATGGGTATATCATGAAGCTTTTGAATCAACTAAACCTGGGTTTGAGCCCCAGCTTCAGCACAAGCTGTGTGGCTTCTGCGCAAGCTATGTGGCCTCAAAGATATTACTTCACCTCTCTGAGCCTAAATTTCCATACCTAGGAAAAAACCTACTTTACAGGGATTAAAGACAAATGAGGCAATATATGTAAAGGAATACAGGATAACGTGTGGCACAAAAAGACACTCAACTAGTGTTTAATTCAATTTCCCTTTTAGTTATCTGGAAGCTTCATTCATTAGGTCTTTGTTCAAATGTCACTTTCTTCCTGACCCTCCCTACCTAGAATAAAAGCCCCAAATCTCCCTATCCCCTTACTTTGCTTGTTTTTCTTCATTGTCCTTACCATCACTTGACATTCCATTATGTATTTATTTTCTATTTACTGTGCCTATGCAACTCTCAGGGAGGCCTGAGGAAGAGATTGACTTTTGTTGTTTGTTTCATTTACTGCTATATTCCAACAACTAAAAAAAGTATCTGGCATGTCATTAGTGCTTAATAAATATTTGTTGAAAGACTGAATGAGTTAATTCAACACTTATTTGGGCCTTGCTATATGTGAGGCACTGTGGAGGAATAGGGATTTCAATCCTTTGCTATGGAATCTGAGAAGATGTGTCTCACCTGGACTGCTGCAGGTGCCTCCTGACTGTCCTCTTTGTGTCTACTTTGTCCCCCTACAGTCCATTTTTTAAACCAGCAGCCAGAGAGACCCTCACATAGCATCAGATCAGGTCACTCCCCTTCCTAAATCCCTCCACTGACTTCCCATCACAATGAGAATAAAGCCCAAATGCTCACCATGACTTAGAAAGCCTAAACCATCAGCCTCGGCTGACTAGTCCATCCTCCTCTCCTACCACCCTCTCCCTGCATTTCGCACACACACTGGCTTTTTTATTTCTCAAAAAGGCCAAGGTCTTGTATTTTCTTTTATTTTTATTGACTTAAAACTTTAAGTTCTATATATTTATATAATAATACTCTGCTCTCATGCCTAAAATTCTTCAATTATTATTCAAATAATTCTTTTACATTAGCCTTTACATAGCAAGGGTTAATGTAAAAAATAGCTCTTTAAAGAATCTAAGTTAGAGACTACCAGTGTCAAGCTCTTTTCAGACTTGGGGCCTTTGTGCTTGCTGTTCACTCTGCCCAAAATGCTCTCACCTAGGCTGGTTCCTCATCATTTAGCTCTCACTAAAAATGTTACCAGCATAAAGAGTCTTCTCGGGCTAAAGGTGCCCCTGCCACCATCATCCTCACCAAGTCACTCTCTATTGGATCCCACTGCCTTTTCTTTCCTGATAGCATTTCATTATCTGGAATGACTTCATTTATTCATCCTACCTTCCCAACAAGAATGTAAACTATGTAAGGACAACAAATTCTCAAGCTTACCGTTGCAAACCTCACATCTAGTACATAACAGGCACTCAATAAGTATTTCTGAATCAGTAAAGTGATCTCAAAAGATGTTTGCCAGGGTGAAAGGTGCAGGTAAGGTATGTTAATGGCCTAATGGTATAGTAGGATGTTTGTTAGTTTCCTTCCAAGGACAACCACCCCATTTCATCAAAGTATGTGAATTTCAGCCAAACTTACTGGGGAATGGGTACCCGAATTAGTGTCCCTTCCACTTCTGGGTTCAGATTCATTCCACTTTCTCTTATAGCCTTGATAGCTGCAGCTGTACACTGAAAACCAGATCAAAAGGTAAACAGAATTAGTAAATAATTATTACCAGATGCAAGCCCTCTGTCGATAACTGGCAACCCATCTTGGCAGAACATGGAAACATTTAGTTCTGTTACCAGTAAGATCAGGAAGTTACATTGGTGTAGAGTGCTTTGATCAAGCTGAATAGCAAACTATGTCCACTCCTGGTACCAGTGTACTGCAGGAGGGAAAAAAGAAAGAAGAAAAAATAAAAAGAAAACAGCTCTGCTTCTTTGAAAAGATTTCAATGGTTTGAGGCAACCCAGATCAAAACCACAATAAATCCTCAAGGGAGGGGAGCTGGTCTCTGCTAAGATTGGTGTAAAGACAGATGAAAGATTTCATATGTAAAAAAAATCCAGTTGACATTTTACACTCAAAATATACCAGTGCTGATCTGGAATGAGTAAGTAAATTTAACTCATTCACAACTGCACTCACACCAAACTCACTCATATTTTGGAATGAGCCATGAATCTCTATTGTTATATGCTCCCGCAAAGGTGGTGTGGTATACTAGTTTAAAGCATGGGCTTGGGGTCAGAAAGATCTCAGTTGAAATCCCAGCTCTGGTAACTATGTGACTCTGGGCACATCCCTGACCTCTCTGAGCCTATACTTCATCATCTGAGACCATGTGGCACCTAAACCTCAGAGAAGTGTGAAGTAACATGAGCGACGCATCTTGCTTTGTTCCTGGCACATAGTAATACTTAGGCAAGGGCAGTCATATAAGCATTATATACATTTGTTATATATATTACATACATTTATTATATAAAGGTGAGAATGCATAAAACCCCAAACAAGGTGGAGTTGATGTCCTCATGTAGCTTGATGTACTGCTATCCTGCCCAACATCCTTCAGGGGCTTCTCAGACAGTTTAGTTACTAATATTCCAGCTGGCATACTGGTACACTCATTTCCCAAAGTGCCTCACCTCACACTCAAGCAACATTATAACTACACCTGGTATGCAATCCTAAAGAATAACAAGAAAGCAGTGTGGAAGAGAGATCCTTTCATTGGCATGATAATGTGGAATTCACAAAAATAAAGCCTGACATTTTCAAAAGAATTTTAGATTTGACTAGAGCCAATCCATAGCACTTGGATTCACAGGCCAATTCTTACACTTGAGCTCCTCCTAGACTTTCTAATTCAAATGAATGGGGGTTGATCCACGCCTATTTTACTTTTCTAGGTTATCTGCCTATAAAACTCATTCATTTCATTTTTAAATAACCTTATTAGTATAGCTACATGAGGTGTTACTACAAGGTCACAAAGACAAACCAGAACTTCCACATACAGATGAAGAATCCTCTTAGGAGGCTGTACACAGAATCTAACACTGTGGCCACTTCCTAAAATAGTACATTCTTAAAATAGTACCTCTGGCCACAGATTATCAGACCTGGAAGGGATCTCTGACATAATCAAGTCTCTTCATTACATGAACAGGAACTTGTAGAATAAGGTCACATCCCCAAGGGTAGGCTGATCTTCCCTGACAGCCGAAGAGAGATGGTTTGAGGACCCCTACCCACCATACTTCCAGTTACTGGCAGAGTTAAGAGGAGACTGAATGGAGATTCAATCCAATGACGCTGCTCTGCCTTTTTTTTTTTTTTTTTTTTTTCCAGATCCCCAGCTCAACATATTCAGTAATTATAACATTAAGGATTTTATTTTTCTCTTTTTCTTTTTTTTTTTTTTTGAGACAGGGTCTCACTCTGTCACTCAGGCTGGAGTACAATGGCATAATCATGGCTCACTGCAGCTTTGACCTACTGGTCTCAGGTGATCTTCCCACCTCAGCCTCCCAAGTAGCTGCAGGAGGAAAAAAAGAAGAGCTGGGACTATAGGTGTGCACCACCACACCTGGCTAATTTTTGTATTTTTTTTACAGAGATGGGATCTCACCATGTTGCCCGAGCTGGTGTCAAACTTCTGGGCTTAAGCAATCCAACCACCTCAGCCTCCCAGAGTGCTGAGATTATAGGCATGAGCAACAACGCCTGGCCTGATATTTTTCTTAAATAGCCAAAAATAATTTGGAATTACGTTCGCTGTATAAAGGTTATGATCAAGGTAATAAAAGAGCTGAATAAAACAATGAAATTAATTTTTCTCTGCAAAAGAAATGCCATCTTCCTTAACAAAATACAGATTATAAAGTTAACAATAAAGAGAGAATCTTTACTATGAAGGAGTAGTCCAATCTCAAGTCTTTCAACCCTCTTCTACAGCTTCTCATGAATGACTGATAATCACTACTCTAACACCCCATCACTACTACCTCCCTTTCACAAGCTGACCGAAGTGTCTCTGTAAAACCTTCCCCTATCAGCACTAGAGCACCAATTACTGACACCAAGCTGGGCAGGAACTATGTCTCAATATTTACATCTTCCCAGTACAAGTTGTGTCAGGTACCTGGTAAGTGCTCAGTAAAAGCTTGTTGATTGACTATACCAGTGATCTGGTTCAGATCTATTAGAAAAACTCATCTCTTTTACCTCATGTATATAGCAGCTCAAAATCTTTAACTTTTCTATATCTTTTCATATGCAGAAAAATAATGAATCAAAGTTTCATTCTGCAAAGAAACCTACTGAAAGAGGCAGCTCTTCTAGGATATTCTAGATATATTTTCCTGTGACATGGTAGGACTCAGAACCTCAGGGAATTAGTCATTTTCCCACATCACAGCTGAAAAACTACTCATGGTTCAGACTAAAGAGGCATATATTCCCATAGACTTTCCATCTCTTATGCTTCAACCCTTTGCAGAGAGGATGCTCAACAATATCCCAGGGCAAACAGGTTGCTCTCAAATGATGACATAACTGGTTGTGGCTGCTTGGAGCAGTGTGTTGAGGAAGATCACAAATCCCATCTGGGATCAAGCAGAGAAGAGTGATGTGATCAATTAGAAGTGTCTGCTTTTGTTATTCTAAGCTAATCTGTGCTAAATAAAAAAAAATGATAAGACTTTTGTAGATAGGTGAACAAGTCCTTGAGAATTTGGATTCAAGTCAAGTCTGCTACTTCCATATCAATTATTGGCTTTCTATTTTCTTCATATCCCAGTAAGTCCTTGGAATGTAAGGTCTATGAAAGTAGACACACAGTCTGTCTTAATAATCAGTGAATTCCCAGCACCTCAAATAGAAACTAATCACTTGTAAGGAGTCAAAAAATATGTGCTGCATTAATGAATGAATGATGAAAGGAGTACAGGCTTTTTCATGTCAAACAGAGATATGTTCAAATCCTGGCTCTGTCACAACAGTGTGAACCTAGTGGAGATATTTTACTTCTTTGAGCCTCAGTTTCCTCATCTATAAAATGAAATAAATAATGCCTAATTTTACCAAGTACCTGTGTTGATCATATGAAACAAAACATGAGAAAGAGACTGGCGACAAAGGAGACAATCAATACACTTTCATTTTCTTCCCTCCACAAGAGCAATAATGGTGCCTGCAGAGTTGTGGTTTTTTGTTGTTGTTGTTGTTGTTGTTGTTGTTCTTTTTTCATTTGTCTTGTTTTGTTCAAATCATGCTGTGGTTTTTATTCCCTTCCTTTCTTTCCCATCATTAACTCTAGCTGCAGGCAAGTTTATGGAAGGCAGCAACTATGTGTATCATTTATCAAGCAGGACACATGTTAAACAAATGCAACACAGTTTTCTGTCTTCAATGCATTCAAAAAGATTACGCATGTAAATCTGCATCATGTCACTACAGCATGCCATGGAAATGCTCAGGTTTGGAAAGAAAGTCAACTGTATGTGAAACAGAAAGAAATTATGTAAACACAGAGAGGATTAGCTCAGCATTTGAAGCTATGAACCTAGGTACTCTACGGTCAGCTTCTAAGTTGGAGGAAGGAAATATTTAGTTAGAGCTATTTGTTTAATATATACAACAGATGAGATAAAGGAATTCAAAAGACAATGTAACTCACACTTCCTCATTCTGTCCCTATAAATGAACCTCTCTACTGAGATACTTGTAAGGATTTTTTCAAAACCCATGAAATTTCAACTTGAACAAATGGCAAAGATGTCTGGGTTGAAAAATGAAGATATACTCCAACTTCCTAAGAAAAAATTAAGCTGTTAATATCTCCTCCTGCTTCATAAGATGCTCCGGTGGCCAATCAGGTGCTTCTTCTGTGAATGCCATTTGCTATTTAATAACAGAAGTGGCTGGCTCTGAAAAGCAATCTGCCTGATGAGGTCTTCAAGCTGTGTAATTAGGAGGCTATTCCCTAAATTGGCCCGCAGTGCCTATGGGATTAGATGAACAAGGCGGAGAGGCCTCAGTGGTTCAGAGGGGGCCAGAAAGAGAAAGAGTTGACAGTTCCCTTTTCATCCATTTCTCTGTTCCTCAGTAACACCAGGAATGAGTGCCTCCCTTTTATTAACCTAATAACCAGTATTCACCCATTGAAGGAAAATTTACTGAATGCTTCCATGTGCCAGGCACTGTGTTTGGTGCTGGACACACGGAGCAAATTAGACATTCCTACATTCCAAGCTTATACTCTAGTAAAAATGAGATGAAAAATAAAAATGTATATTAGTAATAAGCGCAAGAAAGGTAAAGAATTGTGCTGTATAGGAGAACTTAGTGTGCAGGAATAATTTAGATTGGAGAGATCAGGAAAGCCTTCCCTACAAAAGTGACATTTAAGCTATGATTCAAAATGTAAGTAGGAATTAGCCATGTAAGAGTGTTCCATGCAACGGGAACAGGATATGCAAAGGCTCTAAGGATGTAAAGGGTTTGGTGTGTTTGAGGAAATGGAAGACCAGTGTGGCTAAAGCATTGTACAAGGATGACAGTGGCACAAGACTGGCAAAACTAAAAGACAGAGGCTGGATCTAGCAAAGCCATATAGGCCACAGTGAGGAGGATTTTGGACTGTTTCTTAAAGATTTTCTGGAAGCCACCAATAATGTAAATCATGGGAATGAAAAATGACATAATCTTTTATACACACACACACACACACACACACACACACACACACACACATATGTATATATCTTATTTATTTAAGATACAAGGTCTTGCTCTATCACCTAGGCTGCTCACCCAGGCTGCAGTGCAGTGGCGTGATCATAGCTCACTGCAGCCTCAAACTCCTGGACTCAAGTCATCCCCACTCCGCAGCCTCCTGAGTAGCTAGGACTACAGGCGTGTGCCATCACACCTTGCTAATTTTTTATTTTTGAAATTTTGTAGAGTCAGGGTCTCACTATATTGCCCAGGCTGGTCCTGAACTCCTGGCTTCAAGGGATCCTCTAACCTTAGCTTCCCAAAGTGTTTGGATTACAGGCATGAGCCACCACACCTGGCACAATATATATTTTTCAAAAACTCATTCTGGTTGTAGTATGGAGAATGGGGTAAGGGAGTGGTAACATCACCCCACAGGTGTGTGCCTGGCCCATTAGCTATCAGAGCCCTTTGATTTGAAACAGTGTGTTCACAGCAAGGGCTTTTCCCTTTCTCCTATCTCTAGCCTAGTTTGTTAAATCCAACAGGTCCAATTTTGGTCTATGACTTTGGAATACAACTACTGAAATAAACAGTAAGAACAGGAGGATTCCTTCACTCATGTTAGCAGATGAGGAAATGGAGGCCCAGAGAGTGAAGCAACTTGTCCAAGGTCAAACAGCCAGTTGGTGGCAGAGATGGGACCCAATTCCAGTTACTCTAGGACTCCTAATCCAGGCCAATTCCTAGTGGACCAATAACAAAAAGCCCAATTACCTTCCTCAACTACACTTAAAATCATAAAGTCTCAATGATGCAATGACCTAATACAAAAAAGCACCATGCTCCATGCAATATTCTGCAATTGCCAGTCTAGTATGAAAGGACTTCCTGGAGGGTCTGCTCCCAATACTAAGGCAGAAGTCACAAACTGGCAGCCCTCAGGCCATATCTGGCTCATTAAAATATGGTTTTGTTTGCCTAATAGTCTTTAAAAAAGTAAATTAGTCATCAACATTTAAAGAATAAATATCTCACATAAATATCTGTGTTACTAGCTTCTAGAAATAAAAATCATAATATCAGGTAACACTGATTACCAAGCCTACATTCTGCCTGGAATGATCAGCAGGAGCTGGGCAGAGGCACCCACCTCAGACAATGCACAGGCTCTCCAGGTCAACAGAGCCTTTCCACACTGGCCAAGCACCAATCACTGCATCTTCAGTATTGTTTTTCTTAGATGGGGTCTGTTTGGGTATTTAAATGACTTACCTAGCCTCTATAGCATTTGAGTTTAACAGAAAAGGAATTTGGAAATGGGAAGAGAGCTTTTCCTTATTCTTAAATTCTCTTTATTATGTCTTCTCTCTTGTTTCAATCTAGGCTGAAGAGAACACTTTCTCCTGATATGACCCAGTTTCTTCCATCCCAAAAGAAACCATGGAGAGGGATTTTAGCAAGACCACCTTACCTCTGGGAAGCTGGCCATATTCACCAAAATCAGCTGTGGCGAGTTCATGGAGATTTGGCTAATCTGGTTTAAAGCAAGCTTCCCATCAGCAGTTACCACAGTAATCTGGTCAAGGGATCCTAAAAGAAAAACAATAGAATTTTAGAATTCCAAAGAATCTTAGTAGGCCCACATCTAAGTAAGTATCTAATTCAGATTCAGGTGGGATGCACTGGCTCATGCCTGTTATCCCAGAGCTTTGGAAGACCAAAGTGGAAGGAATGCTTGAGGCCAGTAGTTTGAGACCAACCTGGGCAAAACAGCAAGACTGCATCTCTACAAAAACATTTTTTAAATTAGCAGGCATGGTGGCATGTGCCTGGAAACCTAGCTACTTATCAATGAGGCTGGGGTGGGAGGATTGCTTGAACGCAGGAGGTGGAGCTGTATTGTGCCACTGCATTCCATCCTGGGCAACAGAGTGAGACCCTGTCTCAAAATAATAGTAATAATTCAGATTCAACAAACATTTAGGGATTCTTATCAATGTGACAAGAGTGTACAAGGGGCTTTCACAGGAATAGCAGTATCATGTGATAGAAAAAGCTTGAAATGTTGACAGAACGAGGTTGGAATTCCTCACTAGCAACTAGGGTGGCCAACCATCCTGGTTTGCCTGGAGCTGAAGAATTTCCTGTGACAGGACTTTTAGAACTAAAACTGGAAACCGCTGACCAGCCTCACAAGCAACTCTGACATTTACTTGCTATGAAACCTCAGGTTAGTTACTTATCTTCTCTGTGCCTTGGTTTCTAACTCTGTCAAAAAATAACTACCTTAGAGGATTAGAGTGAGGACTGTAGCTAAAGGAATCTAACTAAATATAAACAACAAGTTTACAATAAATACCAAAAAATATGCATTAAAGTGGTAACTCTTATTATCCCTTTTAGTCCTTACAACTACCCTGTAACAACTGCATTATTACCCCCATTTTACAGGTTGAGAAGAATAAACATGCCAAGATCACAGGGGTAACAAAAGGCAAAACAAGAGCCAAGACCCAAACTCAGGTGTGCTTAATTCTGATTTCAATCAAGGCTCTTTCCCTTACAAATGGAACTCAAATCCAGGTGTGCATCAGAATCACCAGGGAACTTTTAAAATTAGATTCCTGGGCCCCACCCCAGAGAGATCCTGATTCTGTAGAGGCTTCAGAGCCTGTGATTTGGGGGAGCCTGTAATTTTTTTTTTAGGTTCAGCACATGAGTCTCACACAGCCAGATTTGGAACCATTTGCTTATATGACCCTTCATTTTAGTACTTAGATCTCCTTTAGAAACAAGCCCATTAAACAAAACAACAACAACAAAAAACTATTAACATTTTCCTGTTATCCTGGATATAATCTTTATCCGCATCTAGATTCTGGAAAACCCTGGGGAAATTTTTCAAAAATGCAAGAAAGCAAGCAATAAAGCTACAGTTACAGATGGAAAAGAGGCATTATTCAAACTCCCTTATTTCCTATGCAAATGAGAACTAGAAGAAAAACCTTACCATTCACAGTAGGAACCACTCAAGGATGGCTCATTCTGAGACACAAAGAGAAAGGGGGGAAATGGAGTCTTTCAAACAAACTGGAGCTGTCCTGGCAATATGTTGTTAGAATAATGCAGTATCATACGGCCCAAAGATCTGATTTGAGGTACTCAACCAGATTCAATGTCATCATAAGACAGAAGGTTGCTGACACTAGTGGCTTCAACCTGGAAAAGTCCAGGAGGTATAATGGTAATAGTCTTTGTTATTCTGAAGACCTGCATTTAAATACCAACTCTGACACTTTCTGATTGTGTGACTGTGGGTAGATCCCTTCAGCCTTCTTGGCCTCTGTTTCCTGATTTCCAAATGGGATACGAAAATTGTACTTTTATCTCATAGAGTTTTTATGAAGATTAAATGACAGAGTGTAGGAAAAGCACTTAAACTGTGTCCCAATAAATGTTGACTATTATTATTTCTAGACATTCTGTGTTTTAATTTCTCTAATATACTCTGTTCTGTTTTGCTTCAGGACCCTTGCATGTAATTTTCCTTCTACTGAGAACACTATTCTCTGTTCAGCTAAATCCTGCTCATTCCTTAACAGTCAGATGCAGTGGCATCTAATCGCAGTAATCTTGTCTGATCTCCTAGGCTGGATTACAAACCCCTTTTATAAGCTCCCAGCAGCTGAGCACATTTCCATAATAATGATGATTGCCTATATTTACTGAACACTTCTTATTAGCAAGATATCATGATAAATGCTTTCTATAATGTATTTGCTGTCAATATCACAATAACTCTATGAGATAGTTATTATTATTTCTACCTTACAGACAAGGAAACTGAGGGATACAGAGTAACTTGCCCAAGATCACAACGGCTCTTAATGGAGCCTGAATTCAAACCCAGGTCTGACCAACTCCAAAGTCATTTGGTCTTCACCACTCAGCTTAGTTGTAAGTCTTTACACATATTGGTTTACTTGTTTGACCCTTCACATTAGGTTCTAGGCTACTGGAAGGTGGAGACAATATCTTTTCTCTCTGTATCCACAGCACATATTAAAGTAATCAGCACAGAAAGTGCTCAATAATGCTTTGATAGTAAATGAATATAAGCATGGATGATGAAAGGGAAGAGGACAACAATGAATAAACAAATAAACCTGTATCTAAACAACTGTTAAAAGGTGTCAGTGATCTCGGAGATAGAAATTGCTGTGAGAGAGAGGAAAATATAAGGGCAAAAGTACCTGTCGGTTCAGATAGTAATGAAAGATAAAATGGAAGAATCTGGCAAAAGAGACTAGGTAAGTTTAGTCTTGTTTCAACTGGTCTCTTCATGGCCCCAAGTTGTACATAGAACGTTATACAAACATAATCCTGAAGAGAAAGGAAAGAGGAAATACCAACAGGAGGCCTTTTGAAAATGAATTTTAATTCAGTCTTCCTGATTTGCCATAAGATCCTTTGCCACAGAAGTCCGAACACAGGCATTTCAGAATGCAGTTGTGGTGGTCACCATTCCTAAATCCGTATCGACATAATGCATCAAATCCTTTTCCCTCAATCTGTCCCCAGCGAGAATCTCCCTCAGCCTCATTCCTGCCCCTCATTTTCTCAGAGGTTAACATTTAACAAATTACACTCCCAACCTCTTTCCAGGCCCATCATCTTTTTAAGTTCAACAAGAGTGGAGCTTGCTGGCTAATTTTAAGTATCACATTTCTCCCTGAGCTCCTCTCAAACTGTTCTCTGGTTTCAGCTGCAGAATGTTAACAGGCCAGAAAGCACAAGGGAGACAGAACACTTTATCAGTTTCATACCTAAAATAATAAGCAAGTTTAAAATAAACAGTTGAGAGAGATTGAATGGCACGCTCTACTGTCAGCAAAGGCAGAAATGCCCCAGTCCAAAGGTTGACAAATGACAGGAACGGTCTTCTAGTTTCACACTGGATCTCATCTCTGAACTCAGTATGTTTCTGATAGTGTTTGTAAGGAGCTGTGTATTTTTCACTTGGTTTTCTTAAGAGCAAGTTCATGAAATATTTCTAGTTTTCTTATGAACTACCCTAATCAAGATGTGAGTAGGAGCAGCCCAAGCTCCCACAGATACCTTCAGAGGGGGGGTCTCAGGTTTAACTTTAGGATGATGACAATTTGCAAAAGGCTAATTTAACAGCAATTGGATTTTTCCTGCCTGCTTACACCATCAGCTGACAACTCACTTCTCCATCACATCTGCAAACAGTTCGCCTAGACAGTTCTGACATTTCCCACTTAGAAAAGCCACTTTCAGGAAGTTATTAACCCAAACGGAATCTTCCTGGTCAAGCTCAGGGGTACAGAAATGCCTCACTTGGGGGGGGTCTGTATCCATTTGGTTCCTGGTAAGGGATAAGGACTGCCAGATAGGACAAATTGGAAAAATCGGACCAAAGATGTCAGTTACTATGAGATTAAATACCTAGATGTGTTTACAGTACATTCATAATAAAAGCCTCATTTTTTTGAGAGTATAATTCCATGATAGCAAAGACAAAATTTGTTGTTTTTTGTTCGCTACTATGCATTAGCACAGTGCCTAGTTCCATAGTAGACAAAAATTTGCTACATGGATAAATATAGTGTTAACTATATGCCAGGCACTGTGCTAGAACCACAATATATGTTACCTCATTTATTTTCATTCCCCCCCCAAAGCTGTAAGGTAAGAATCAAACAAGAAAACGGAGGATCAGGAAAGTAAAGTAATTGCCCATGGCCACCAGTCAGTAAGTGGCAAAGCTGGAATGAAAACTCAACTCTGCCAAAGCCAGGCTCTTTCCATTACATCCCTCCCCAGAACATTGGTTCAGTCACTAACCTGGTGAGGTCCTTATATTGAGAGTCTTATTGAAATTATCATTGAGTGCTTCTATCACAGACTTCATGTCTTCATTCACCTCTTCCAAGTTGATTATATCCTCAACCAAGGCAGTGTTAATATTCACTCTGGTTTGGGATTGTCCTTTCCCTTTGGCTAAAAAGTGAACATTCAGTGAATAAAAGAACAGCAGCGTAAACAGAGCCAATAAGCAATTGGTGAAGAAGTACCTACTACGCACAAGGAAAAATGTAAAGTGTTAGAAAATTATAAAACATTATCACTGCACTAAAGAAGAGGCTATATTAACTGAATGTCAACTAGATTTCCAGTACTGTGCTAAACACCTTCTCAGGTATTAGTGAGGTGACAGGCTTTATAATCAGACACCCCAAGTTAAAAGTCTAGCTATAATGCATAATAGCTTTATGACCTTAGGCAAGTTATCTGAGTATCAAGTTTCCTACCTGTAAAGAATAATAACATGTTGCAAGGTTGTTACAAGGGTACAAATTAAGTCATTCAAACTCCTAAAAGAATACTATTCACATGGCAAGGAATCCATAACTAAATTAATTCCTTACTTTTCAGAAGAGTAAACAGAAGATGAGAAAGGTAAAGCTACTTGCCTAATGTCACAGGTCAGGAAATGGAAAAGTCATGATCTGGTTCCAGATCTGCCTAATTTTAAACCCATGAACTTTCCACTAGCCCATCTCCACAAAATCTAATTAGAAAGACAGAAAATACATTAATTCATTAAAAAGTGAATACCAAGACAAGGATATGCATACAATATCTGATGGCTGGTACAGACAAAAGGAACAACAAGAGTTTACAAACATTAAACACTACCAATGGTAGAGACAGTGGCTTATATTTTAGAAAATCAATAGCACTGGGAGCTGAATACAATTTGATTTTATGTCTAAACCTAGTGTTTTTCATATACATTCTATAATATGTGTATACATAATCCCTGTGAGTGATGTAAATATTCTTGCATTTCTTTTATAGGGGATGGGGAAAGAAAAAGAATAAAACTTTAATACTTACACTGTTTATTCATTAAACAGTCAACAAATATTTAGTGAGATTCATTCAATAAATTTTGCTGAACATCTACAGTGAGCTCAATCCTGTACTATTCGTGTAACATACTATAATTTGCAGTGCAAATTGAAGTACATTCTCCTCTTTTGCTATCCAAGATAACTCTCCAAGGTAGGAAGAATAGCAATTAGTATTGTCCCTATTGTACAGATGAGAAATCTGAAGCACAAGCCATTTAAATGTTTCATTCAAAGTAATCAACTGGTAAGCAGAGTGGTTATTTTTAAACATTTATTTGTCCAAGTTACCACTATGCTTTGAAACCAATGGCTTAGGTTTTCTTCATAACTGATAAAGATGTGGATCTTCAGACTGAAAAACACAAGTTTCAAATAGGACAATAAAAGTAAATCCATACCTACACATCTTATGAATACAGAAAACAAAGGACAAAGAGATCTTTATAAGAGCCCAAGAGAAAAGACAAATTATCCATGAAGGATTAAAACTTAGAATACTTTCCAAGAGCAACAACAGAAGCCAGAAACAATGGAAATAATATCCTCAACTTTAAACTTTTAAAACCAAATATGCACATTGAAAATTTAAAGATATGCCTGTCAATATTAGAATAGTAGTATTTATAAATGAAATACTATGCAACCATGAGAAAGAATGAACTATACACAAATATTTGAGTCTCACAAACATGATTTTCAACACAGAGGCCAGACACAAGAATACAACACTGTATAGTATAAAGGCCAGATATGAAAATATAAACTGAATAGTGAAAAACCAGACAAAACTAATCCATGCTACTAGAAGTCAGAATAATAGTTATCTGCAAAGGGTTGAGGGTAGTACTTACTAGAAAGATGCACAAAGGGGACTTTTGATATGCTAGGAATGTTCTGTTTTTTGATCTGGGTCCTGGTACATAAGTGATTTCAGCTTGTGAAATTCATGATAGCTGCACTTTCCTACAGTACTTTTTTATTTCTATAAAAAGGTTAAAAAAATTGGTTAAGGGTAACTATCAAAACAATATGAAATTAGATGTATATCGTCCAAATCAGCAGAATTTAAAAAAGAGAGGGATAAAGAAACTTAATCTAATAGAAAAAGAAGAAAAAAAGGTATTTTCAAAATAGCTAAAAGAGAGAACTTCAAATGTTCCCAACACAAAAAAATGATAAAAACTTCAGGTGCTAGATAACTCATATTCCCTAACTCAATCATTTATGCATGTAACAAAATATCACATATACCCCATTAGTATGTACATATATCAATAAAAAATTTAAAAATAAAAATATGGACTTGAAAACAAAAGAAAAAGGAAAAAAACATAATTAAGAAAGTAGAAAATAAGGCTGGGTGTGGTGGCTCATGCCCGTAATCCTAACACTTTGGGAGGCTGAGGCAGGTGGATCACCTGAGGCCAGAAGCTGGAGACCAGCCTGGCCAACAAAGTGAAATACATGACTACTAAAAGTATAAAAAATTAGCTGGGCATGGTGGCATATGCCGTAGTCCCAGCTACTTGGGAGGCTGAGGCACAAGAATCACTTGAACCTGGGAGGCGGAGGTTGTGGTGAGCCAAGACTGTGCCGCTGCACTCCAGCTTGGGTGACAGAGTAAGACTCTGTCCCAAAAAAAAGAGAGAGAAAAAAAAAGGAAGTACAAAATAAAATAATAACACAAATACTTAGTAAGTACAATAAATATAAATGAATCAAAATGACCAGTTAAAAGTTAGAGATTCTCAGTAAGATTTTTAAAAATCTAGTCAAGCTACGCGGGGCAGCGGCGATGGACGCCTTAGAAGAAGAGAGCTTTGCGCTGTCTTTCTCCTCCACCTCTGATGCAGAATTTGATGCTGTGGTTGGATATTTAGAGAACATTATCATGGATGATGAGTTCCAGTTATTACAGAGAAATTTCATGGACAAGTACTACCTGGAGTTTGAAGACACAGAAGAGAATAAACTCACCTACACACCTATTTTTAATGAATACATTTCTCTGGTAGAAAAATATATCGAAGAACAGCTGCTGGAGCGGATTCCTGGATTCAACATGACAGCTTTCACCACAACATTACAGCATCATAAAGATGAAGTGGCTGGTGACATATTCGATATGCTGCTCACCTTTACAGATTTTCTGGCGTTTAAAGAAATGTTTTTGGACTACAGAGCAGAAAAAGAAGGCCGAGGACTGGATTTAAGCAGTGGCTTCGTGGTGACATCGTTGTGCAAATCATCTGTGCCAGCTTCCCCGAACAATCTGCGGCACTAGGTCCTACCTCCAGCCAATGAATGGGATCATTCTGGATGTCACTGGCCCAATAGGCTCAGCTCATGATGACAGAATACATCTTAAAAAGACTGACTCTGTT
>PVKP010024302.1:0-35169 GCA_004027715.1 Plecturocebus donacophilus | reverse complement strand
ATTCCAACAGGAAATTTCTCTTTAGGAAAGTTCACTCTGCAGGTACATTCATCTGATGTGTAGTCATAGATAGCACGTGTTTCAGACTGTGAGGCAAGAATATAATATTCTAATAATAGGTCAGTTGAACCTGTAAAATTGTTTATTCCTTTTGATTTCTTCTTTTTTTTTTTTTTTTTTTTAGTGTATGTGTGAGACAGGCTCTTGCTTCGTTGCTCAGGCTGGAGTGCAGTGGCGTGATCTTGGCTCACTGCAGCCTCCACCTCCCGGGCTCAAGTAATCCTCCCACCTGAGCCTCCTGAATAGCTGGAACCACAGGTGCACTCTACCATGCTTCACTCATTTTTGTATTTTTAGTGGAGACAGGGTTTTGCCACGTTGCCCAGGCTGGTCTTGAACTCATGAGCTCCAGCAATCTGCCCACCTCGGCTTCCCAAAGTGCTGAGATTGCAGGTGTGAGCCACTGCCCCTGTCCCACTTTGATTTCTTTACCTAAAGCAGTGCTTTAAACACTAAATGGTAAGAACCTTGTGTTTGAAATAGGTTTCCAACCCACACCCCCAGCCTGTTATGAAGGCTAAAGCCTGCTCCAGCTTGTATTCTTTACTCCACCCTGGAGGAAACGGGTTCATTTCTAGATCTTTTAAGATGCCAAACTGGTTAGTCAGAGGATTTCTAAGCTCATTCAAAATTCATCTTTCTATTCAATCATCACTCCTATGCTTCCTCACTCTACTCCATAAAAAAATAAAAAAGAAAGAAAGAAAGAGGAGAAAAGTCAATCTTTTAAAATGGCACCTGTGCTCTCTAGTTTTGAAGGCATAATATCAGGGTATTAACAATGGAAGATAGTAAGTTGTTATAATCGAACCTCTCTTGCCTTCTAGGAGTTAGAAGGATTAATTAATGAATCAATCAAATGATGAGCTCACTGCTTGCTATTACTATTATGTTAAAAGACGTGAACACAGAAAGTCTTTGCTGCTGTATTAAGCCCTTCAGGATCCATTCTTTGTTCATTTCTTCAGTCTCGTCTCTTATTCACCATGTCATATTGTAGTTAACAATCATATCACAATTCTTTTCAAAACTTGAAAGAACCGACAGAGCTCTCTTTTGTTTCTTGGCTTTAATAAAGAATTAGTCTCCCCCTACCCCTAACTCAGGAATACTTTTCTTCCTCCGTTCCTTTCCTTAGGCATCTTGGTCTAGTTAATGAATGAGAGTTAGGTCTCACTTTAGATGTCACTTCCTCCAGGAAGCCTTCCTAACTATCCAAGGTTGGATTAGACATCCCTCTTCCAGGCCCTGGTACTCCCTGCATCACAGCACTTACAACACCCTGTTTCAAAGATACCGCTGCCTGGTGCACATGTCTCCCTGGTACCAAGCCTCAGGTATAGTAGTTACTCAATATATATTTATTGAATGAATACATTGAATGATATGATTTTGTAAATAATAAATTAAAAACATACTTCCCTTTAACACAATTGTAAAAATTACAGTGATAAGTAAAACATTAAATGAACTTTATGAGTATTAAATAAAATATTAAATAAACTGAACTTCAACTTCAGTTTGACAGTTTGTAAAGTTCTAAAAGTTCCACGCCTTGTGACCACAGACACCAAGCTTAAGATGATTTTTGAACAAGTCAAAGTTAAGGATTTACATAAAGTAGGTGCTCTTTGTATTGGTAAAGAAATTAAGCTTTAAGATGTTGAGGTACTTTCCTGATGAGAAAAAGCATACGTATACTGAAATGGTTTTCACATCCAAGTTAGCAGCGCTATAGTGTCCTCTGTGACACTGCAGTGCACTTTCTACCATGAAGGTGAAACCCAAACAACCCCACCCCTCTTGCCCTCACATTCTTCACTGCCCTCTCCTCTTCAGTAGCCACCAATGGGACCCCCAGCCTGCCGCCAGCCTCACTGGGTGCACGATCTGTGTGAGCACCCACGGGGGTGGCGGCTGCATAGGAAGACAGGCAGGACTGAGCAGACAGAATGGCATACAGTTTGTTCTGGGCTCAGGTACAGCTGGAACCCATTTGTGTCATGACCCAGGAGGTAACAGCAGTGGGGCCAGGCCAAGCTCCTGAAGACCTAGCCCATTATCTGCTTGTGGGCTCCCAGGTTCCTTCTGGGATGAAAAGGCAGAGAGGTGGAGGAGAGAAAGGGACACCTCAGTAGGATTGGCCAGGTCCCAAGTGGGTGAGAGGGTGCAGGAAGCAGGGTCAAAGGAAGGAAACGAAGGACAGCGTCTAGAAAAGGGGGTGTCATGTATACAAGAGCTGGTAAAAGGGAGGGACAGACTGGACCCAGCCTGTTTAAGACCTTTGTACTGAGGCCAGCTGCTGTATCCTGGGGCAACGGGAAAGAAAACACACTTTAGCACTGGATTCCAGTCCAGGTCATAACAGCAGTTAACATTTGCAGTGTGTTTCTCTTCCTGGTGCCTTTTATTCTTGGCTCTGAAAAGACAGAGTTCTCCAAATCTTATTCCTCAACTTGCACACCAGACCTTTCCCCATCAATTAGCCTCTTTGGAATTTGCCTTTTTATTCCCCTGCTAGCTCCTTGACACCTGCCTAAACACGTGCTTGTTTCCCTATGTTACAAGACAGTAATCACCTCCCTCCACAATTTCACCACCCAAGTTCCTGACCTGTAGCCCACTCTCCTTCCCACTCCTCCGTTTGCACCTTGATTTCCTGATCCATCTTCTACCTCTGTGCAGAGACTTCTGCACACTGAGAACTCCACATCTTAGCTCCATTTCCTGAGTGCTCTGACCTTGAACAAATTGCTTAATTCCTGAACCTTGGCCTCCCCATCGACAAAATGGGGGTAATGATAATCTCCTCATATGATTGTTCTGATGATTAAAACGAATGAGTCACTGATTTAAAAGGGAGCTTTAAAAACCTGTTACGTGTAAAATTTTTAAAAACCTATGGTTTTCTAATTCTAGTAGCCACTAAAAGTATATGACTTCCTGCACTAATAATGAGAGGCAATGCTCCCCAAGTAATTTGTGTGAAATAAAAGTAATAATCCTCTCCTTTCTTTTCCTTTTCAGTTGGGGCTTTTATGTGTGTAAAGAATTCTTATATCATGCCAGACACTTTTAGTACAGTCTTTCATTTGCCCTCCAAGGGTACTAAGAAATTGGTATTATAATTCTTGTTTTAAAATGGGAGAAACAGCTGGGTGTGGTGGCTCATGCCTGTAATCTCAGCACTTTGGGAGGCTGAGGCGGGTGGATCACCTGAAGTCAAGAGTTCAAGACCAGCCTGACCAATATGGTGAAACCCCAACTCTACTAAAAATACACACACAAATTAGCTGGGCATGGTGGCGTACACCTATAGTCCTAGCTACTCAGGAGAGTGAGACAGGAGAATTGCTTGAACCTGGGAGGCAGAGGTTGCAGTGAGCCGACGTTGCATGACTGCACTCCAGCCTGGGCAACAGAGCAACACTCCGTCTCATAAATAAATAAATAATAAAATAGGAGAAATAACTTGCCCAAAGTCCCAAGGTTAATAAGCAGAAGGGCAGGAGTTCCAGCACTGTTCTCTTTAACAGCAAATCCCATGCTCTTTTCACAAAGCGTTAATGTAGCTAGTGTACCCTGGTGACAAAGTGCCAGCGCTCACTCTACTTGCCATGATTTCTTCCTTGCGCATTTTCCAAAAGAACACTGCTCCTAACCCTCTTTGAGAAAACCACTGTGTAAACATTGCTGCATTTCTTGCTTCAGGTTAGTCCCTTAACCTGGGGTGGTTTTGCTGAAGTTCTCTGCCCCTGGTGTCAAAAGTCAACTGGCCACTGCTCCCACTGTGCTCTCCAGCCTCCTTGACTCCCGATTCTTCTGCCCACAGGCACCCGCTTGGTCCTGAGCTGCCTGCCTTGGGGCTTCCTTCATCCTCCCCTCCCCCGTCCTGTTCCCAGCACTTCACTTGGGCTTGATTCCTGCTATTCATGTCTTGACAGTCTCCTCACTAGGATCTAGAACTCAGTCCTTTAAAGAAGCTGGGACCTCGCCACTGCTCAGATAAAGTCTGCTGAATGTATTCTCAGAGATCATGAGAGGTACATTCCCCATCCTTTGCTCTGCTTGCTTGGTGGAAACCTCACATTATTTTTTTGTTTTGCTTGAGATGAAGTCTTGCTCTGTTGTCCAGGCAGGAGTGCAGTGGCATGATCTCA
Organism: Plecturocebus donacophilus; assembly: GCA_004027715.1. Classification (NCBI taxonomy): domain Eukaryota; kingdom Metazoa; phylum Chordata; class Mammalia; order Primates; family Pitheciidae; genus Plecturocebus; species Plecturocebus donacophilus. Next base: position 30,949 of record PVKP010024302.1, on the reverse strand, counting down.
GCTCACTGCAACTTCTGCCTCCCGGGGTCAAGCAATTCTCCCGAGTAGTTGGGATTACAGGTGCCCACCATCACACCCAATTAATTTTTTATATTTTTAGTAGAGACAGAGTTCACCATGTTGCCCAGGCTGGTCTCGAACTCCTGACCTTAGGTGATCCGCCCACCTTCGCCTCCCAAAGTGCTGGGATTACAGGCACGAACCACTGTGCCTGGCCGTAAACTGCTCCCCACCACCGCCCCATTACCCCACATTTTGCTGTTGCTTAAATCACAACTAAACCTGTCACATTGTATCATAACCCTAGATCCAATTTTGCACCCTTGCTAAGCCTAGAAAAGGAGTCCTCAACCTCCAGGTTGTGGATGGGTACTGGTTCATGACCTGTTAGAAACTGAGCTGCACAGCAGGTGGCGGGGGTGGGGGAGTGTGAATGAGCATTACCCCCTGAGCTCTGCCTCCTGTTAGATCAGTGGTGGCATTAGATTCTCATAGGAGCTTGAACCCTGTTGTGAACTGCACATGTGAGGGATCAGGGTTGCATACTCCTTATGAGAACCTAATGCCTGATGATCTGAGGTGGAACAATTTCATTCCAAAACCATCCCCGACCCCATTGTCCATGGAAAAACTGTCTTCCATGAAATTGGTCCCTGGTGCCAAAAAGGCTGGGGACTGCTGGCCTAGTGGACAGAACCGTGTGCCCCTGTTATTTTGCCTTCTCCTCTGCCCCATTGCTATCTCATTCTCAGGCCCCATATACATTTTTTTTTTGTATTTAGGGATTTATATTTTCATAATTGTGTTCTACATTGATTTTTTTGTTAACCTAATTATGAGCAACTGTTATTAATTTTCTTCTCTCATAACCAACAAATGCTTACTGTGGGAAAACAAAGAATATCAAAAATCTTACCACATATTAAATGAAAACAGGAAAGGAAAAAACACATAAAGATTATGGAATCTACTGTCCATCGCTAATCACTAACCACTTTCCCAGGCTGCAGTGTAGTGGCACCATCAGGGCTCAATGCAGCTTCAACCTGCTGGGCTTAAGTGACCCTCCTGCCTCAGCCTCCCAAGTAGCTGGGACTGCAGCCACCTGTCACCACGCTCCCTTAATTTTTAAACATTTTTAGTAGAGAGGAGGTTCCGCTACACTGCCCAGACTGGTGAACTCCTGGCCTCAAGCAATCCTCCCTCCACGGCCTCCCAAAGTGCTGGCATTATAGGTGTGAGCCACTGCCCCCAGTGGCCAATATATTTTAAATAACTTTTTAAGGTTTTTTGTTTGTTTGTTTTAACTTTTCTCTTTATATTGTATGAGATGAGGGCAGGCGAGCAAGATAAGATTATTTGTAGAATTTGCACACCTGAGTTGCGGTCCATAAGAAATAGAGAATATCACTGCACACTTGGCTACGTGAAGAACCATGAAGGCCATTCTCAAAGAAGACAGAGGGATAATCTAGCCAATGAGACTAAAGAATAGTTTGGTTTGTTATGAATCCTCTTTTTGTGTGTTTCAGATTACTTTTATAAAGTAAAATGGGGGCTGAAATGTCCATTTCTTGCTTCAGGTGCATTATTACTAAGATGCCATCTGTTTATGGACCTGCTTCAAGTGTGATCCTCAATTAGAAAGTCTTTATCAGATTATTTCTATGAGAAGGTTTGTTAGACTCCAATATATGTTCCATAAAAGCTCTGGCTGGGCAAAGAAATGCTGCAGCTCTTTGCTTTTCCAGTGTGAGGATTCTGTGCCTATATTTTAGTAGGTTACATTCCCCTTTGAAGAGAATCCATGGTTTCCAGGGGTTGTGTCAGAGGGAAGGAATATCCTTCTATGCTTGCAATCTGTGCTGATAATGGACCTCTGAGTCCCTGGGAGCATCAGTGTCAAAACTTACTGAGATAACACCAATGCTGTATTGGATTGTTCCAAAGATGGCAGCACAAGCATACATAGCTCATTCCACATGTACTTCTTACAATGTTCCTGACTTCTCCCCCTGATAGGTGAGGGTCTATGTTCTATTACCCTTCAATCTGGGGGAGATTTTTTTTTTTTTTTTACAGTTTCAACCAATTCGTTTGGTGGAAGTGATATTACGTGACTTCTGAGGTGACTTTATAAAAAGGATAGCGCTTTCACCTAGCTCTTGCTCTTGACATACACCACAGGAATCCTGATCCTACATGTAAGATGTCAGTTCAGCTATTTCAAAGCTAATATGCTGGGAGGAGCTGTGGGGAGGGCTCTTGGAGATAGAGATACCCAAAGATTCTCAGTTATGAGAGCCCTCAGCTGTTTTGAGTCTTCCAGCGTCAGCTGCCAGAATATGAATGAGCCAAGTAAACATATAGGTAACTGGCAGAGTCGAAAGTAAGACCCCCTCTAGATAGGTGGCTTGATAGGGCATGCATTACTTCCATGGAGAACAAGTCCCACTGAAGAGAAGCTCACAGCAAAACATAAAGCTTGCAAGGAAACAACCTACTGCAAATGTGACTCAGCAAAGGCAACAAATGCGAGAATTTACACACCAGCAACTCTAGACAATAGAACAATTTGAAAGACACTTCTAAACAAACGTGTTTAAAATGTTTAAAAAGACAAAGACTAGACTCTAAGATAAAGTAAGATATTATGAAAAAGAATGTGTAAATTTGAAAAATGATGGACATTCTAGAAATAAATAAAAAATGAATAAAATAAAAAATGAATATTGTAGAAATAAATAAATAAAAAGTCAATGGATATATTAAAGAGTAGATTGAATATAATTGCAAGGATAATTAGGGGATCAGATAATAAATCTGAGGAAATTTCCTGAGACTAGCAAAGAGAAATAAAATGATGGAAAAAAGAAAAGAAAAATTAAGACATGGAGGATAAAATGAGAAACTCCAGCCTATATCTAACAGGAGCTCTAGAAGGATAAAATGGAGAAAAATGCATGGAGTAGGGGGTGGGATAAGTAATATTTGAATACATAAAGGCTGAAAATTTTCCAGAATTGAAGGATTTGGACCTTCAGGTTATGCCCACCAAGTCCTGAAGAAGATATCCAAAAACAAAACCCACCTTGACCCAATGCAATAATGCAACTATCAACTGAAAAAAGAAAATATTAAAAGTTAACAAGAGAGAAAAAAAAATCTGTAAGTGGTATCAATGAGACTGACTGCAGACTTCTAATTGACAGCTGTAGTTGCCAAAAGATAATGGAATAGTCACTTTGAAATGTTAGTGTCAATAATGTCAATTTATAATTCCCTAGCTGATAAAATTATAACTGAAAAGCGTAAGGGGAATGAAATGAGAGTGATCTACAAAGATGTAGAAAATCTTACTCACAGACCTTTAGTTGAAAGAACTCCTAACGAATGTGCTTCCCCAAGACAGAAATTGAGTCCAAAAGGAAAGACTGGGATACAAAAGACAAGCAATAAGAGAAAGCACTGGTAACATATGTTGGTAAATTGATAATAACTATAAAAGCAGTAACAGTGATGACTAATCAACAGAGAATTTAAAATAAGAAGGAATTTAAAAATACTAGACATTAATACATAGTTTGTAGGAGGGGAATTTGAGAGTTCAAATGTTTTCTTTTGTTTATTTATTTAAGATCTTGAAAAGAAGGGGGGAGATATTAACCAACCTTTGATATTAAGTATAAATGTTAATATTTTAAGGGTAAGAATTGAAACAGAAGGTATGAATTTTAAATCAGAAGCGTTTAGAAAAGTGAGTAAACTAAAGAAAATTAAATCAATTCAATCAACAAAACAAGACAAGACAGGAGAAAAAAGGAGCACAGAAAAATAAAGTGAAATAAATACAAAATGAGAATGTGGTAATAAATCCAAAGATAGTCATCATAATGTAACACAGAGCGCTAATTTTCAGCAAAACTGTTATGTCTTCCATAGTAACAGAATTGTGGTTGGGATATGGCTGGCCAGCTAGTGACCTCATTTTCCTGCTCCTTTGCTGCTAGCTACAGTCATGAAACTAAGTTCTGGCCATTGGGATATGAGCAGATGTGAAGTCACTGACTTCTGGGTCTGGGCCTTAAGCAGTTGGGTTTCTGCTCCATTATGCTCTCTTTTTCCTTCCTTAAACAGGGTCTCCCTAATCAGCTTTTACCCTGTAGATAAAGGCAATGCCCTAGAAGTTGGAATGGCAATGTGGAGCAAAGGAGCCACCCCCAACCACCTGACCACTAATCCTGGCACTGTTCCATGAGAGAAAGAAACACAGTGAGTCTCGTGAGGCAGGAGAAGGATCTTTCTCATAACAACTTTTTATTCTAATTAATAGACATGATAAATGAAAACAGATGAAAATAGACTACTAAAAGGCAAACTCTCAGAATGGTCAATAATATAAAAATTCAAGTGCTATTTACAAGACACACGTAAAATGTAATGACTTGGAATGGTTTAAAATAAAGGGATGGAGAGATATTCTTGGCAACCACTAACAAAAATCTACAAAATAGAATCATACAAAACATAATTTAAGTGGAAAAACAGTGGATAGCTGTCAAAGTCTGTTTCGGCTGCCCTAACAAGATACCATAGACTGGTGGCTTATAAACAACAGAAATGTATTTCTTACAGTTCTGGAGGCTGGGAAGTCCAAGATGCAGATGTATTGTCTGGTGAGGGCCCATTTCTTCATAGTTAGTCATCTGCTCACTCTAACCTCACATGGCAGAAGGAGCAAGAAGTCTCTCTCTGGGCCTCTTTTATAAGGGCACTAATCCCATTTATGAAGACTTGACCCTCATGACCAAATCATCTTTCAAAATCCCCACTTCCTAATACCATTATCCTGGGAATGAGAATTTCAACATATCAATTTTGGGGAGACATAAATTTTCAGACCATGGAAACAGGCAAACATATGAACTGAACTGGGCAAACTGAGTTCAAGTCCTGGCTCTGAAATTTATACAGTAGAACCTTGGGCAGATTGCTTTATTTCTTTGTAGCTACAGTTTCCATCTCTATAAAAGGTGTTAATAATATATCTTTTGCAGAATTGTCAGAATAAAATGAGATAATGCACGGGAAAACCATTTTCTGTAAGCCACAAAAATATAATAACTTAAGGTACATCACAAAATTAATTCATTCCACAAACACTGAGCACCTACTAATGTCAGAAACTGTACTGGGAATTAAGAAGACGAAGGTAAACAAGTCATAATACTTGCCATTGGGAAGATTATACATAAAAACTGAGTTCAATAAAGTCTTCTAAAGCATTATAATTGGGGGAGAGAGAGGCATTTAATGTAGAGAAAGTGGCCAATTTTACCTGCAGCAGGGTCAGAAGTGATTTCATAAGGAATGCTATTCTTAGGGTGAATCTTGAAAGATAAGCAGGTGTTTAGAAAGGCTGAATAAGAGAAAGGACACTCCATGTGAGGGCACAGCATAAAAATAAGTGGCCCAATAGAAGATGTTGGTGCAAGAAACTCAGTGTTTAAAGAGAGTGGAGACTTAGGCACTGGCTAAGATATTGAGATTTTTACCCTGCAGGTTGAGGGGAGCCAATGGCAGGGCTGCCAGGGAATGACTTGGTCAAAAATTTGTATTTTAGAAGGCTTACTTCGGTCACAATGTGAGATGGCAAGGGTGGAGGTGCAAGCAACTTAGAGGCTGTGACTAATAAGGGGAGTAATGCGGTGTTTCGGGGGCTAAAAACAAGAGACCTGAAACTAGGCAAAGAGCAGTGAGTGAAATGGAGGGAAGGTGGTAGACAGAAATGATAGGTGCATGGATGGGTAGACAGCAGAAGAGAGAAGGAAAAGCCTGGGATAATTTCCAGATTTCTCCTTTGGGTGAGTAAGTGGATTGTGGTGACATTTACTGAGAATGAGACTAGAGAGAAAAGCCAGCTGGCAGGAAAGTTGAGTTCTGTTTTAGTCAAGTTGAGTTTAAGGCCGGTAGGACATCTGGGTAGAGATTTCTGGTAAAAAGTTGGTTTTATAGAACTGGTGATGTGGGACAGAAATGGAAATTTATGAGTTATCAGCACGTGGTTGGTAACTGAAGCCATGCGAGGGTCTGGATAGACCACTTATTGTGCCCTGGCAGTATGAGAAACAGACTAAGGGCAAAACCAGTTAGGCACCCCAACACCTGAGGAGGCTGAGCAAGAAAAGGTTAGAAAACATGGAGACCGAGGTGACACAGAGCCAACAGAAGGGATGGTTTCAAGAATAAAAATCCAGGCCGGGCGCATTGGCTCACTCCTGTAATCTCAGCATTTTGAGGGTCCAGGCCAAAGGATCGCTGGCGTCCTGGGCCAGCCTGGGTAACATAGTGAGAGCCTCCCATCCCTACTAACAAAAAAAATCAGTTGGGGTTGGTGGTGCCTGCCTGTAGTCCCAATACTGGAGAGGCTGAGGCGGGAGGATCGTTTGAGCCCAGGAGGTTGAAGATACAGGGAGCCATAATCAGGGCACTGCACTCCAGCCTGGGCGACAGAGCGAGATCCTGTCTGAAAATAAATAAATTTTAAAAAATCTGGTCAACAATGACAAACGCTGCAAACAGGTCAAGTAAAACGGGCACTGGAAAACATCCAATGGTTTAGGGGATTTTCAAAACCACGAGGTGACCTTTTTCGGTGCAGTCCCCGTGGAACAGCAGGCGCAGAAGTTGGGTTGTAGGATCCTGAAAAATGGGTGGGCTGGGGTCAGGCTACATCAATCGTTTTTGACTTGCCGATTTGTTTTTAAAATTTGTGAGTGCATCTGACATGATGGCATGATTGAGGGTCCTGAAAAGATGATGATACCTGAAAGTCCAGGAGGGGGAATAGACTGTAAAGCCAGTCGCTCTCTGACTAGCACTAGATGCAAACTGCTTTCGAAGCCAAGATGATCCGAAACGCTATCTGTAACGCTTTTTCAAAGGGCGGGAGGGGACTTGCTGTCTATTGAGTGCTCACTCAGAGCCAGCCCATGTTCTAATTTGAGTCTAGGGATAAAACTGGAAGACAGATCGATTCCTTAGCCGGTTTTCTTTCCCTGAAACCGTTGATCCCCAAAATTGAATTTAAAAAGCACTCCTTCAAGTTTAACCTCTCCTGCAGTTGGTAACCCATCTGCACTCTGAACGTCACAAGGAAGAAACTGTCCCCGGCGCAGTTTGCCCGCCCTGGAGCGCAGCTGGCGTGCGGTCGTCCTCACTCCGCTGAAGCGGGTTACTGTCCAGCGGGATTTCGCTCAAGCCTCCGCACCTCCAGGAGGGGAGGCGCCTGCAGCGCGGGCCGCCAGCGTTTGTTGGGAGGCGGGCGCGGGCTGCAGGCACCGGGAGACAACGAGGGCGAGAGACAGGGGCGCTGGGAGGCGTCTCCCGAGATCCGCGTCCGCTCCCGTAGCCAGCGCGGTGGCCAGCGTAGCCCAGCCTGGGCTTTCCCCGCCGCTCTCCGCGCGCCCGGCCCCGAGGGACGCCGCTCCTCTCTACGCGGCCGCCCAATGCCCGTGACCACCCGGCGGCCGCTTTCGGTTCCGCGCCTTATAAGGCCTGACAGGGGGGTCACGTGCGTCCCGGGCCGCCCGCCGGGAGGAGGGGGCGGCCGGAGGGAGGGGCGGGCAGCGGGGAGGAAAAGGGGAGGGCGCCGGGGGCGGAGGAAGGAGCGAGGGGCGGATTCTGCGCCCGTGGGAGGCGGCGGCGGCGGCGGTGGGAGCGGACCGCTTGGAGCCGCGCAGGGGAGCGGGACCGAGGAGGAGAAGGAGGAGGCGGCGGAGGAGGAAGGGACGGGCCCGGGGGCGGGAGAGCGAGGCGGAAGCCGGAGTCGGCGGGAGGGCCGGTGGCTGGCCCCGGGCGGGAGCCGGGGCGGCGGCCGAGAGGGACAGCGGCGAGGGAAGCGCATCCAGCGGCCCCGGCGCAGCGGCGGCGGCGGCGGGGGCCAGGGTCCCCGCGCCTGGGCGGCCGGCGGGCGCGGGCCGGCGGGATGGAGCCGCAGCACGTGCGCCCCGCGTCCGGCGCCCGCAGCCCGGCGTGGGAGGAACCGGTGGGTACCGCGTTCGCGCCCACCCACTCCCGTTTCTCCTCTGCTCCCCCCGCCCGGGCCGGGTTCCGTTCAGGAAATGGCCCGGGATGAGGTCCCCAGCTGCTTCCCAGCCGGGGCAGCCCTTCCTCCGCCGCCCGGGCTCCTCCTCGCGCGCCGCCTGGAGCGCCTTTGTCCGGCTGATCGAGGCTCTCCCCGAGAGGCAGCTGGCGAACCGCTGGTTACGGCCCCGCAGGGTCCGTTTCTCGGCTTCATCGACTTCTCAACTTTTCACTTGCTTTGAGAGCGTGGAGTGTAGGCGGGGGAGAGGAGAAGCCAGGCTGCGCGGTCGGCGTAGGGGCTCGGAGGAGCCCGGTTTTCCCTGCCGAGACCGCACCCTGGCTGTCACCTGGGCACGCAGGTTCCCGGGAACCGGCGCCTGGAGGGGCTGCGCGCGGCGCTGAGCCCAGAACCACGCCTCCGACTCTTGCCCGCCGTGAAAGCTCGGACGTCTGGAGGGTGCTCCGGGTTTTGCCGGAGAGGAGCGGAGAGCTGACTTCGCTTTCGCCTGGGATTTCGCTGCACACACAACGCAGAGGTTGAGTAATTTTAGGAGCCGAGAGTAGTGTGTGCGCGCGTGTCTTATGTGTGCGAGGACGAGGAGGAGGAGACCGGGGGGCTTTGGATTTGTTTCCTCAGACTCCCTCAACTTCCTTCTTTCTTCTGATTCAAACAGAACCGTCTCACGTCCCTCCAGGGATTCCATCCAGGAATCCCCGGTCTCACTTAGAGCTCTGGAAGCCTGTGTGGGCTGCCTTTTCCCTGGCTTCGAATTTTGGCTCTCCACGCCGCGCGTTGATATTTCCTTCTTGGTTGACAATCTGAGCCAGCCTGAAAAGCCCTGTCCGAAATTTCTGGCCTCACCCGTGTTCCGGTCAACGTGTTCGGATGCTGTTTTCCCAGGGACTCCGCGAGTCTGCTCGGGCCGGCCCTCTGCCTGTTGAGAGCCGCTAGGTCAGGTGCCAGCGGTGGCTGTCCTTTTTCTTTTCTAGTATATACACTCAGCTCCTTTGCCCAGAGTATGTTTCTCTGCCAGTCGGATTCCTGACCTTTCAGAAGCGTCCTTCGACTCTGATCCCTCTGCATCTGCAGCTGTCTTTGCTTTCGTGAATTTGAACATGTCGTCAGGTTGCCCATCTGCTCATGTTTCTTCCATTGTGGTTATCACGGGCACTTAAGCTAGTCTCCAAATTAAAAATACAGTCCAGTTTTAAAGTTTAAATCAAAGATCATTGAGAACTAAATTCAGTGACTTTACTTTTAAACTTTCCTGTAGGTACCTGGACACTCTAAGCCAACATCAACCACAGTGGAAATATCCAGTTATATGTATTTTCCTTTAGGCTGCTGATGTCAGAAGTACTTGGCATTTAGAAAATTAGAGAAAAACTTTTTTTTTTCTTCTGGAAAGTGACAGCTAAAATGCTCATTTATTTTCCACAGAAAGTATTCAGTTTCCAGTCTTACCACTGGAGTTTTTAAAACTAGAGCCCTAACATAAATGTGTGAATGGACTGCGACACTTATGCAGACTGCAGAACCATCTTTTAAAAATTAGGTTTATTTTCTTTAAACACTGAAGGCCATTTAATTTGCTCTGCACCTGATTTCATTCACCACCTATTATATTCCAGGACTGTTGGATATCAGTTACTAGCAACAGAGAAACAGATCCTTGTCCTCAGAAAGCTAACGTTCTTAACTAAACAGAATGTCTTTTTTCATATGTGTTAATGATTTACATTCAGAAAGTCCAAAAAATACATTCAGAGATCTCGGGTATGTGGGATGAAATAATACTTCATACAAGCGGCTTTATTCGAACCTCTGTGGTCAGACAGATATGACCAAGTCTAAGGAACTAATGAAGGGAATTCTCATTTAAGTTCTTAAAAAGACAATTTATCCAAATTACTAAAAACTGGCATATAAAGATAAATGTGGGATACATTAGGGAAAAAAGAGTGTTTAAATGTTAAATCTTTCAGGCATTTGGAGCAAGGGGCGGTGGAGAGACAGCTTAATCTAAATATGTCTTGAAAGGACACAGAATCCATCAAAATTGGGCATTTGTGACCTTTTGGGGGGTCAGCAATCCCTTTAAGAATCTGATCAAAGCTATGAACCCTCTTTCCCTCAAACATGTACTTATGTGACATCATATGTGTCACATACATACATATTATATATGTATTTATGTGTGTGTATATATGTAAAACATTTTAATACAATTGCAGGAGTATCACAGATTTCTTTAAGACCAGTTGGTGGATCCTCAGAGGCCTCAGGTTAGGAATACCTGCTTTCACTTGGATTCCATTTCAAAGTTTTTTTATTTAAAAACTTTTGTGTTTATTTTTTTGAGACAGGGGCTTGCTCTGTTGTCCAGGCTAGAATACAGTGGTGTGATCAGCTCGCTGTAGCCAGGAACTCCTGCACTCAAAGGCCTGCACTCAAAGGATCCTTCCGCCTCAGCCTCCTGAGTAGCTAGGACTATAAGCACATGCCACTATGCTTGGCTCATTTTGGGTTTTTTTGTAGAGATGGGATCTGGCGATGTTGCCCAGGCTGGTCTCCCTTGTGGCCTTAAGGGATCCTCTTGCCATGGCATCCCAAAGAGCTAGGATTACAGGTCAGAGTTATGTAAAATTTGCTTTTTAAATTCAAATATAGGCAACTTAATGCTTTATCATTAAAGTATGCTCATTTACATTTATAAAAAGGAATGATCAATACTGAATGATATTGAATACATTTAATATTCATTCTATGTCAACAGATCCTGTTGCATTATCCCTTACTGGATAACATAAGGGCATGTATGAATAACAACAGCATTCATGAAACCGTTTCCTCACTGTGTGAGACAGGGTCTCACCATGTCACCCAGGCTGATGCAGGGGCCTGATTCTCAGCTCACTGCAACCTCTACCTCCCGGCTCAAGCGATTCTCCTACCTCAGCCTCCTGAGTAACCGGGACTATAGGTGTGTGCCACCATGCCGGACTAATTTTGGTATTTTCATGTACAGATGGGCGTGGTGGCGCACACCTATAGTCCCAGGTTCCTGTAGGCACCTATAGTGCCTGGTACCTATAGTCCTAGCTGTGTTGAGCAGACTGGCCTCATAATCCTGGGCTCAAGCAATCTGCCCACCTCAGCTTCCTAAAGTGCTGGGATTACTGGTGTGAGCCGCTGTTCCTGGCCCCTCCTTATTTTTGATGGAACCTAAAACATGATGGTGTGATTCTGCATGGAACTAATGAGGCAGAAGAGTAAACACAGTATCAGGAATTGATGCTGACAAACAGTAAAGGGAACAGCACTTCTTTCTTAAAACACAGCCACATTGAGCTGTTGCTGAAGTTTACTATACAACTGGGAGATGAACTGAAGTTAGTTAAGCGAACCATTTAGATAAACGATCAATCTTACTGTTCTGGCTAAATTATTGGGCCTAAAGAAGATAAATGTTAGTATTTTAAGTTTCTGTATAGTTTCTTTAATGCTAGCTTTGAAATGCAATCACATTTCAGTGGAAATAGAGGCATAACCTAAATTTCTAACGAATTAAAAAATACTTTAGTGGTAGGCATGGGTGAGTAGAAAGATATTTAGCCAAACAGTCCTTACTGGGGGGGGGAAAATAGGTAGGTAGAATTCTAGCCAATATTTCAAAAATGTGGAAGTATTTACAAAGTAGTCCTTAGTTGGGGGATGCTAGAGTACACTTATTAAATTGGCTTTTGGTGCAGTGGCTTGCGCCTGTAATCTCAGCACTTTGGAAGGCCAAAGTGGGAGGATCTCTTGAGGTCAGGAGTTTGAGACCAGCCTGCGGAAGATGACCAGACCCTGTGTCTACAAAACAGCAACAACAAAAACAAATCTAGGCAGGCCTGGTGATGCATGTCTATAGTCCTAGCTATCCTGGGACTGCCCTGGGAGGCTGATGCCAGAGGATCCTTTGAGTTCAAGGATGCAGTGAGCTGTGATTGGCCATTGCATTCCAGCCTGGTCAAGAGAGCAAGACCTTGTCTCTAAAAACAGAAAAAAATTTTTTGCTTTATTTTGAAATGGTTTTATACTAGTTAGCGCTGATAAAAGTATCCGGGTCTAAAGGAAAATTAGGAAGGAAAGAGTTTCAAAGGAAAAGGGACCAAAATATAAATGATGTTTATAAATTTTTGCATTAGATCTGGATGATGAAAGGTTTTGTCTCAGGTACAAGGATGACCATATATATATGCAGTTAATATCACAATTAATCCCCAAAGCTTTCTCATTAGGTAACAACTAAGGAAATGTTAATAGGTTAAAGTTTTGAGTGTTAAATTCTTAATATGTAGCAAATTAGCATATTATGAAAATAGTTCTTAAGTTTAATGAAGGCAGTTTCCCACTGCCTGTACTTGTTCAACCTGCAGTGTTCTTTGATTGCATGGTTCCTAATTTATTAGGAACGCAAGTCCTAGAACACAGTTATATTTTAAGTGCTGACTTGAGCTCTTCAGGATATAAAATGTAACATTCTGCATATTTATAGTGTAATATTTAATATGAAATCATAGAACATATGAGATTTAAAAGTTGCCAATGGGTATTAAAACCCCTTTTGTTATGAGTAGTGATCAGTAAAAATATAATTCAAAATACCTCTGTAGAAAGTAATACACTAATATAAAGTTGGTATCCGTATGAAATTTGGCTGTGACTTACACATCTTCAGTCTAATAGGTGGCCTTTTTTTTAATGGGTCAGGATCCGTATTAAGTAAAAACCTAATTTAGGGGTAGCTACCACCTATTTTCATATCATCCTAAATGCAGTGTCTACAGAGCTTATGTTTAAGTCTTTAGCAGTGTGTTTGTGATATGTTCTGAACAGAGATTTCAAAGTAACAGTAAAAGAAATATTTAAGATGCATCTAAGCAATTATTAGAAAATCTAAAATCAGAAGTAAGGAAAAGGCCAAGGAATTCTTATAAATCAAATAAATAATGTAAGATACCATATATTTGAAATCTGTTTCAGTTGCCATTTTGAGCTACATGGTTGAAATGGTTGGAAAGATTCAGACCTTGTCGTTGTGGTAATACTTTTAAGGAAGGTGAAGTACATTGCAGATACACAGTGCACAAATTAGATATTCATTCTAAAAAATTCTAATTTACAGACCTGAGAAGAAGCTAGTAAGTCAGGTACCATAAATAATGGATTCTTTGAAACTGGCTCTTCAGAAGAGGTGATTGCAGAAGTGTGAAGCTGGCTCTGAGGTTAAATCTTTATGAGTAAGGAATACCTTTACTTTGAGGTATTAATGGCTCAGCTTTGGGATATGAAACTTTTGAAGTATTTTTACGCAATCAGCATTGGAATCAAAGAGTGAGATGTAATCTGACCTCTTAAAATCACAAAATCGGCCTGGGCATTAGATAATGCCTTTCAGTTTAATCACCTGCTGCCTGGATTCTGGAAAATGTTGCTGTATAAAACACAAAGTATGCATAGAAGTGAATGGTAACTGACAGACTTCCTTTTGTTATATAGTGTGGTAACATGATTAGAACATTAGAATAGCAACCGCACGATTGTGACTTTTGTCCCAGTTTGTGATTTGGGGCCTCAATTTTGTCACATTTTTAAAAGAGACGACTAAACAAAGTTTATTCTTTCAAAAGACCCTTTACTACGAGTCCTTGTCTACATTGCCAAAATATTGGACTTGTCCATGACCAAACAGGTGGGGATGAAGGCCATTATTTTGATTATTTTTCTCAAGAATTTCCAGCAATATGTTCTTTGTAGATAAAGAATTACATATTTGTAGAGCTCTAAGCGCTCTTAAAGTTTTTGCCCAACTCCTTCCTTTCCTAAAGGAGACAACAGAAGCTGCAGAAGTAGCCTCTCTGTTATTACCTGGCAGCAACCTCCTGTCTTTAAAGATTTAAACTAAACACATTTTACATTTAAATGAATGTAATTTACAATGTGATGTCCAGTATTGGGATTGCATACTATTTCTCAAAACTTCTTAGAACTGTTAGCTTTAATAAATCAAATTTCTTGTCGGGAGTAAGACTGCAAGTTAAAAAAAAAAATAGAACCTTAGTTTGGAGGAAACTTAAAGGTCATGTCAACTGAAAAAATACGAAATGAATGGGTAGTGAACGGCATAAACATGCTAACAGAGATTGCTTTCTCCAGGTGGCGAGACTCCACGGTCTGGCAGGGACTTTTTGTCCTATTTAAAAATATAGCTAACACCAGTTTGGTGTTCTCTTTGGATGACGAGAGGGATCTGTCGTTTTCGTGGCTTCTCTCCCAACCCCCTCACACCTGTGGGGGTTTTTGACGTTGAGCGTGCACAACCCGCTGCCAGTCCGCGGTTCCCAAGTGCCCGCTCCGCCAGCTCGCAGGGGAGTTGTGCTCGGTGGCTACAACCTGTTGATCCCATTTCCTCCTACTCTAGGCCGGGCTCGGGAGTGGCTCTGCCAGGACTTCCAAGGCTTTTTGTCTTGGGTATTGGTGTTCTAAGGGCACGAGTGTATTGTTTTCTTCCAGGCAGTCTGGGTTGGCGCTTCAGCTTAGGCAGTTCTTGTGAATTCTGTCGTCTTGGGCTGCGTGTAGTCTCTTGTTTCTGCGCTTTCTTCACGCCCGGCCCAGTTTCCTGTTAGCCCAAGGGGATCGCTCTTTCTGGACGAAAAGTGCTCAGAGCGGAGCTGAACCTCCCGGAAAATGCTCTTCTCTTCCGTGTGCGCCGGATAGGGGTGGGGGAGGGCCACAAACTGAACGCCACCGTCGGGAGAGCTGAGGGGACCTGACGCCCCGGGCGGAGGCGGGAGAGGTACAGTTCTTGGGAGTGGGGCGGGGGGAGCACCCGATTGTCTCGGGGGCAGAGGAGACTTTTATTCAGCTGGAACCGCGCAGCCAGGCCCAAGTGTCTCTGGAGAGATTCGGGGTCTAGGAGGTGGCGGGTGCACCCAAGGGTGCTGGGAGGAAGCTCCAGGTTTCCATTCTTCCCCAGGGACTGGTGTTGTCCCTGCTGCCCCGAAGTGAGAGGGGGCTGGCATCGCCACTGCGGGGTGGGCTGCAGAGGTCTCCTGCCTCCTCCCCCTTCTGCCTTCCAGACCTCAGGGACTGTCCATCCTGGGGACCCCAGACCATAGAGGGAGTGGAAGGGAGGTTGCCCCAAACCTTGTCAACCCATCCTGTCTACCCGCGCTGGTCCTATCCGAGGCTGGGTGCGCAGGGGTCCCAAGCGGGCGGGCATCCGCGCGACCCCTGCGCCCCGCCGTGGCCGCCGCTCCCGCAGGAACCGGGCGGAGGAGCCGGACGGACCCCTGCCTGGAGGGCGCCTAGCCCAGGCAACCCTTCCCCTGCGAGGGCAGCTGGGGGAATGGAAGATGGCGGCGGTGGCCAGGCGCGGGGTTCCGAGCTCCGGTCGGGCAGAGCCCACCCGCTGACCGCCGCGCCCGCCCTCGCCGGGCGGTGCTGTGTCCCCGCAGGAGTCGGAGAGGATGGCCGGGGCCGGAGGCCAGCACCACCCTCCGGGCGCCGCTGGAGGAGCAGCCGCCGGGGCCGGTGCCGCAGCGGGGCCGGGAGAGGATTCGTCTGACAGCGAAGCGGAGCAAGAGGGACCCCAGAAACTGATCCGCAAAGTGTCCACCTCGGGGCAGATCCGGACCAAGGTAGGGCGGAAGAGGCGAGCCTGAGGGCCGCTTAGAAAGCGGGAGGTAGAGACGGCGCCGGGGCGCAGGAGCCCAGGGCGATCCCGGGAAGGCGGGGATGGTGGGGCGGGGCGGGGCGGGGCCTGGAATGCGGGCGGGGAGGGGCGGGGCCCGGGGCCGCCGGATCCTGGCGCTGCCGGAAGGATTCCCGGCCGGCGCGCGGGAGGCTGTGAGCTTGGGCTCCCGGGAGGCTGTGAGCTTGGGCTCCCGGGGAGTTCGAATGGCTGAGGCGGGTGCAGGGAACCCGCTGCTCGGCGGGAGCGTGGGAAAAAGCCGACGCGCCGTCGCGATTTCCCACTTAGGGAACTTGAAAGGAGAGTTTCCATTTTTCCTCTCTGCCGTTCCGGGGAGCGTGCGTGTGTCCAGGGCCAACTAGCCTGCTCTGCAGTGAGCCCCGCTGCTTTCCCCCATAGGCCCACCCAGAGGGTGGGTGGGAGGTGACTCCGGTCAGCCTTTCCTGCCTTTCTTCCCTCTGCTGCGGTCTGGAAGGCAGAAGCCCCGAGGCACGCCAGTGGTACACCGTGCTCGCGGCTTAACTGCACCCTGCATGGCTCCAAGGGCTGGCCAGGCTTTCGTATCGCAGGTTCCCACAAAGTGCGGGGTCCAGAACCATGCATCCATGGTTCCTTTTAATAATGAAAAGTTGCCTCTGGGCTATGTGGACATTACCGTGTTGTGTTACTCTTGTTAATGGAGTTTGTGCTGTCGACCTGTGAGGTCTCAAAGTAAAGTTTAAATTTGATCAAGAACATACACAAAGCAAATGCTTATGGATGTTAAAAGATTGTTTATATATTCTGATTTTCATTATAGTTTAAAAATCTTCACAGGGTGAATCTGTTGTTAGTGGGGGACTTTAACGAAGAATTTGAAGAGGGAACCAATAACGTCATTGGATTTGGGTACCATCTTTAAAAATAAATTTGCAAAAATTCATTCTAGGCCTATTTTTATGAAAAATTTTCCCCTAAGATCAGTGAACTCCTATTTGGAAACATAATTTTTATTAAATGCTTGTGGAGGCCGGTCATGGTGGCTCATGTCTGTAATCCCAGCACTTTGGGAGGCCGAGGCAGGCGGATCACTTGAGGCCAGGAGTTCCAGAACAGCCTGGCCAACATGGTGAAACCCCATCTCTATTAAAAATACAAAAATTAGCTGGGCATTGGGGCATGCACCTGTGATCCCAACTACTCAGGAGGCTGAGGCAGGAGAATCAGTTGAACTTGGGAGGCGGAGATTGTGGCAAGCAGAGATTGGGCCACTGCGCTCCAGTCTGGGCGACAGTTAGACTGTCACACACACACAAAAAGCTAGCGGATTAATGTTTGTATTAGTCTGCTGCTTTATTTTATGAAATACATATGTATAAGAACAACATACAAACACAACTGTTGACAAGATGCACTTACTAATGAGTTAGGGATTCAGTCATTTTAGTTAAGCGCACATCTTATAACTCCTTTTAATAGTGACGTTTTTGAGTTTGTAGTAAATTAAGAATATGGCATTTAATGTGTTTTTAGAAGATTAAGGCTAAACAGGGACTTTCCTAAAACTGTTGTTTAACATTTCAAATCTTAATTCTGGAAAAAGTTCATAAAACTGCTAATCATGGGCAAAATGCACCGACATTCAACACAGTTGAAATTCTAGCAACATTTTATTTCATAATAAAAAATTATCTCTCATCATGGCAAAATATATGTGCTAAATGTTTTTATTAGAAAGTCCGACAAAAAATAAAAAAAATTTTATAGGGGCCAGTATAAAAAGATAAAAAGCAATTGTATAGGGGCTGAGCATGGTGGCTCACACCTGTAACCTCAGCACTTTGAGAGAACAGGGTGCTTCAGGATCACTTAAGCCCAGGAATTCAAGGCTGCAGTTAACTGAGATTGTGCCATAACATTCCAACCTGAGCAATGAAGGGAGACTCTGTCTCTTAAAAACAAACAAATGTGTATGTTGCATATTTATAGGAAATGGTCAAAATTCCATGCATATTTATCAGTATTAACCAGTAGATTTATACTGTTTGAAAAAAAACTTAGAGGTGGCTCTAAATTGAAGTGAATCAAGTCAAACAAATTTGTTGGGAGTACCACTATATTTTATAGGTTTCATGTGCTCATTGTAATAGCTAACGATTATATGTTTATGGAGACTAAAAGTAAATTTTAGAAGCACATTATTTTTGATTTTCTGTCAGAGTTTCTAATAACATTTAGCACATATATTTTACCATGATGAGAGAATTTTTGATTATGAAATGAAATGTTGCTTGAATTTCAAAAGTGTATTGAATGTCAGAAATTCTGCATTTTACACTTTTTCATATGTTAGAGTGCATGTAAGTTCATCAACATTTTCATATATGAACACCTGAGATCAGGGTATAAGATTTCTGAGACCAGTGAAACTTCAGCCTCATACCCTACCTCCTACAGTCTGGACTGTTCATGTATGTCACAGACTTCATCATTTACGTCTTTTATTCACATATGCTGATTCTTGGGGAAGAATGTGAGAACCATAGGGAATTTATAGAATGAGAACTACTAAATTTAACTGTTGATTCCCAGTCTTAAATTATGATGCAAATGACAATTAAGGGAAGGATCTTTAGAAAAAGACAAATGCTTTCTGTGTCCCCTCCACAGGTGTGTAAGATGGGAGCACCTGGAGGAGAGGTAGGTCCTAAGATTAGCTCAAAGCCCAGTCATATTTAAGACAACACAAGCAGCTCTTGCTCATCTATTCTGCTCTGTCAGTAGGTCGGAACTGGCCAACTATGGAATGCTTCGCATGGTTCAACCTAAAATGTCATCATTTAATTAACCAGTTCGTTGCAGAAGTAAATATGGGTTGTTTTAGGACAATGCACTAATCTCAGCTTTTTTATAGTGGATTTGTTGACTTTTTAAGTAAAGAATGGAACTAGTTTTTTTTTAAAAAAAGAAAACCCAAACTACAATTTTTAAGTAAATGAAATCAGTGTGGCTTAATAAAATCCTCATGTATATTTTAGCGCCCTCATCACAACTCCTTACAGTATACTTTTTGTTCCCATTTTCATTTTCCATTTTTTTCTGGTTTCTTTATATGTCTGTGTTGTCCTCTCTACTAGTTTCCTGTTTTTCACTTTTTCCCTTTCTCCGAATAACCTAAGTGGAATGTCAGGTGCTCTCATCTAGCCACTCAGGTGCTAAACACTAAATAATTTTATGGCTTCCTTTATTTCCCAAAGACAAAAAGTCACTTATGTACCGAAGTGAAAGTCGTGCAGATGTAGGAGCGCCAAAATGGAGTCCTAACACTTGTCACATCTCTCCCTCCTCTTGACCTTCTTGAGTTTTTGGATTTGCATTCAGATGTACTGTTGTAGAGAATTTTACAGGTATTTACTGAGAATAAGACATTTTTGAAACAATGCTAATACAGATTCAGACTAATTGGGTTTTGAACATGAATGCGAAAGAGGCTTTATGTGCTTTTTGTTGGCCCATGAATACTGCAGCCTTTCATTTTACAAGAATGGCTGGAAGAACGTTGGTCAGGCTTAGAGCCTAGGACTGTTCAACCATCATAAACCAAACCTTATAAACAAATGGGAACTATCTCAATGACTTTTTCTGCCCTTGAGTCATCTCAGCTAAGGTCTTGAAGCTTCATGTATCAAAAATACTTCCTGATGAGGTTTATTGTGTTCCCATTTATTTATTTATTTTGACAGTTATATGTCTTCTTACAGCTAATGGCCACAAATGAGTCTCTAAATTTAGGTAAAACATACCTAAGCAATAAAAAGATATTCAGAAATTTGCATCAACATTTTATCTAGGCTGAGCGTGGTGGCTCATGCCTGTAATACTACCACTTTGGGAGGCCAAGGTAGGACAATAGGTTGAACCCAGGAATTCAAGACTCACTTGCGCAACAGTGAGACTCCATCTCTAGGAAAAAAAACAAACCTAAAACAAGATAAAAAAAACATACCAGTATTCCATCTGGATTAAGATATATTTTTGGTGCAGCAAACCACCATGACACATGTATACATATATAACAAACCTGCACATGCTGCACATGTATCCCAAAACTTAAAGTAAAATTTAAAAAAATATAAATCTTAATAAAAAAATATCTTTTTAAGCCCTAAGGAATAATGATCACATTCTTCAATTAATATCTTGGTTTTGATTTAATATGGAGGATGTGTAAATAAACTCCTGTTCTTTTGTGGTAAGGCAATATATGAAAATACTGGTTTGCATTTTTCACTGCCTTACAAAATACAATTTATGCTGTTAAAACATTATCTTTCACCACAAACCCTAAGTAAAGTGCACTAGGGTAGACTTGCTCTGTGTTTTTGAAATTGTAGGTGGTAGCCCATTACTGGGTCATGATGGTTTATGTCCAGCATTTAAAAGAGAAGCAGAGTAAATTAGGACATATTATTTAAAACTTTTAGCTAGAGTTCTGTGTGTGAACATGGGAATCATGATGATCCAAATAGATGGGAAACAGAAACATGGCCAGAAGAATATGAGGAAAGGAGAGTAAAGTGATACTGACAGGTTTGTTGTTCAGAAACTCACTATGAAATGAGAAGCAAGTAGGAACGTTTACATTTTGATAGGTGATGAGTAGAAAGTGATTAACACACATCCAGGCCAGAAGTTGTCTAACTTTTCCCTTAAAGGGCCCAATAATAAATAGTTTAAATTCTGTGGGCCATAAGGTCTCTGCTGAAATCATTCAACTCAGAGAATGGAGGTTAGCAAGAAGGGAGGGGCTGGGGAGAACTGGAGAACCTCAGAATAATTCTGGGGAATAAGTTCTTACTCTGGAGAAACAGAATAAATTCTTTTGTACAGCAAGTGACTGTAGTTAATAATAAAGCATTGTATACTTGAAAATTGCTAAGAGTAGATCTTAAATGTTTTTACCACAAAAAATAAGTATGTGAGGTGATGGATATATTAATTCACTTGATTCAGTCATTTCACAGTGTATATATACATCAAAAATCACTGCATGTACCATAAATATATACAAGTTTTATCAATTATACCTTACTAAAGAAAAAGAAAAAAATTACTTTGCCATTGTAGTATAAAGCAGCCATAGACAATACTTTGTTTCTGTGTTCTAACAAAACTTTAAGGACACTGAAATTTAAACTTCATATACTTTTTGTGTGCTAAGAAGTATTATTATTCCTATTTTTTAAAAAATCAGTTTAAACATGTGAAAACCTTCTTAGCTCGTTGAATACATAAAATCAGGTGGCCGGCAGGATACTGCCCGTGGATATAATCTGTGGGCTGTAGTTTGCTGGCACCTGTATTAGAAAATGGAACGTAGTATAGTTAGGTTTCCCAAGTATTGTGAAGTTAAGGTGCTGCTAAATACGGTCCGCATTTAAGGGACCAAATAAAGCTAGATTTCAGTCCATTTAAAAAAGCTCAACTTTGTAGAACATTTTATTTTTAGCTTGGTTTGCGTCTTTGCTTCCATTTTAATGTGACCTAAATATAGACTGGAAATTCTGACTCTCAGTACAGTAATATATGGTATAACAGCTTTCTTTCCATTTTGATTACAAGTTAAACATGATATCCCATTATTAAAGATAAGAGACATAATAAATAATTTACCAAACCTCTACATATAACTTAAAGATGCCTTATTTGAAAGTATCTAAATTTAGAACTCTTTCACTTAGCTTAAGTTTGCTTGTTTGCTGTTGTGGTAAAGAGGAGAAGGTTATATGAAACTACTATTATGAAGGATGTGGGGCTCCTTTCTGTTTCCAGGGTATAGTGTTTTTCACTCATATTGGATTTGTTAAGCTTTACTTACTCAGGAAATGTGTTTACGAGCAAAGGTTTTAATTAAAGAAAGTTTGTTTTACATCTAAGAATAGACCTTTGAAAAAGACCATAACATATTAGTACATTATAGTTTCCCTTGGCAAATTTGTTTGGTTTTGTTGGATATTGAGTATTTTACTCTATGACTATTTAGTCACTGGAAACACATCTGTAGCTGGGCACCATGGTTCCTGCCTGTAATCCCAGCAATTTGGGAGGCTGAGCTGGTTAAGATTGCTTAAGGCCGGGAGGCTGAGACCAACCTGAGCGAAACAGGGAGGCCCCATCTCTGTAAAACATTAAAAAATGCGAAAGTTAGCTGGGCATCGTGGCACCCGTGGTGCCAGCTACTTGGAACCACTGCACTCCAGCCTGGGTGACAGAGCAAGACCTTGCCTCTAAAAACAAAAGAAAGAAAGAAACATTTGTATTTTTGAGTTGGTTAAGTGATTTTAAAATGGTCAACAACTATTAGTGATAGTAGTTTTAATTTAGGAGTCAATGTGCATCATTTTCATTTTATATAGTTCCTTATTTTTTTTTTTTACAAATGATCATATAGAATAATAATTCTCTCCCTCCTGCTTTTTGTTATGTGTCTATTTGGGAGACTGTTAGGCTTCTGTTTTATATGAGGAAATATGGTTACCTTTGTCATGTGTAGAACTGGAATCTCTGACCTTCTCACTGTGCCATTTGAGTATCAGTACTTTTTCAGACCACCAAAATGTAATTTAGTATAATAGATCTTTTTAAATACAAGCTTGGTGCATTTAATTCAGAAACTTAAAAAATACTTTTCTACTTAGCATTTTATTGGTTGCAGAGCAGTTTTCTATACCTGATCTTATGGAACAGTTGTGTACAGTTACCTGCATTTTACAAGCAGTTATACTGAGACCAAGTTTGAATATCTGCCGAGTAATTGGCAAAGCTGTAACTCAAAAGCAGTTTCTTCTAGTGGTTTTACCTATATCCCTTTCACAATGCATTAAAATGGGTGGTTTCCAGATGCCTTGCTTTCTGTAGCCTCATAGCTTTTTGGGCAGTGAAACTTTAATCTATAGCATGCACACGTGTGTGTGTGCAGGCAGGCAGCCTGCTTGCTTCTCTTGGCCCCTCTTTCCTTCCCCTTCCCTTCCCTCTTTTTCTCCCTTAAATTCCCCTTCTCCTCTCCCTTCTTTTCCTCCTTCTTCCTGCTCCTGCTTTTATTAATTTGTTTAATCCATGAGCATATCTCTCATCAGTGTTTAGGTTTCATAATGCCTTTTTACATTTGGATCCTGTGTTTGTAGTGACACATACATGACTGCCCATTTGAAAAGTAAATTTTGGAATAAAAAATTTCAGCTGAAATTTCTATTTATTTGAATTAAACAAAAATTATTGAGACCTTTTTAAGTACCTTTAAAAGGACTGTTTTAGAAGAAAATGCTTCTAGATACCTAACTCTGCAAATAGGTTTTCAAAGAAAACTGTTAGTTTCACTTCTATAAGGTAAGGTGCTATTTTGAAAGGTCATGATATACTGTTAAAAAAAACCATGTGAAATAATTTTCCACGTGGCCTATTAAAACATATTTGAGGAAAAATATGAGTAAAATTTATTTTTACCTCTCTAGGGAATGAAAACAACAGAATTTTTCTTTTTTGGCCTACTTTTCTCATCTCACTATTTTACTTAGGTAAGAAAAAGTGTAAGAGTTTATATCTGAGCAGGCATGGTGATTTGAGTTGTATTGTTCATCTATACTCATGTAGTACTTTAAAATTATGTAATATTACAGTATTTGATACTTATAAGAATGTATAATATCTCTGTAGTTTGTAAAGCACAATGGTAAATGAACACCTGTGAATCCATCTTCAGAATGGGAACATGTTCAGTATCTTTTATCTTCCTGTGTACTCCTTCTCAGTTTACTCCTTTGTTACTCCTCAGTTCATGCATTCGAAGAAATACCTATGGTGTTCCAAGTACTGTTGTAGGTGCCAGGGATAGAGCAGTAAGCAAAAAATATATAAAAACCTCTGTCCTCATGAACTCACATTTTCATGCAGGGAGAATTTATGAACCTGTAAATATGTGAAATGCATAGTATATGAGAAGGTGAGAAGTGCTATAGAGAGAAATAAAGCATGGCTGTGAGTGGAGGTGAGTGGGAAGGGATTTTTAGGCAATGAGCCATGTGGACCTCTGGGGGAAGAGCAGGATAAGTAGAAGGAACAGCAGCTGCAAAGAGGAGGTTATTGGGACTGAAGGGAGTTGGGGGAACCAGGTAGAAAGTTGAAAGTGAGTTAACGTTGTCAAAAGTAAGGTACTACAGAGAAAAGTTCTTAGCCTGGGGTTCATGCATGCCTGGTTTGGTTGGGTTTTAGAGGGCCCCCTCAAAGTTTATGTTTATGCCCCTCAGAAGGTTAAAACCATTGATTTGTGAAGGGGAACTGCAGGTCAGAAAATAGAAGATAGGTAAAAAAATACATATATATATAGAGAGAGTAAGTCCTCACTTAACATTGTTAATAGATTCATGGAAACTGACTTTAAGTGAAATGGCATATAACAAACCAATTTTCTTTCTCGTTGTTATAATGAAATAATGTTGCATGAAAAAGCGTTATCCTAGGACCTACTGTATATCATTTCACTTAACATCACTGTTTCTGAGAACCTATTGATGTTGTTAAGCAAGGACTTACTGTATACACATTAGAATTCCACAGTTACATTGAACTCCTGAATATAAATCAGCTGCTGTCATTTTCATCTGGAGAAATGTTAAATTTGCTAGTGGGTTCAATTAAATGAAGTGAGCCAGCAGCATAGAATAGCAAGGTTTCTGGAGAAATTAGATAGTGTTGGGTTTGATTTTCAGCTCTTTCATATACTTTTTGTATTTTTAGATGACTTCAGACATGTTCCTTAATGGGACGGAGAATGCTGTGCCCACTGATACCTGTATTTTTCTGTTCTTGATCCACCATTAGACTTCCTTTTCCCCTTGCAGATAGATGAAGCTATGTAACTGACTTGTCGCCAGTGAAATACAAGTGAGAGTGATGTCTGTCAGTTAGCTTCTCAAGCTGTTTGTGGGACTCTACATGCCCTGTATTTTCCCTTACCTGCCAGGTAGATGTAGATTATCCAGTGGAAGGAGCCTGTATTCCTGAATGACTTCATGGAGCAGAGCCCTTTGTGCTCCTCTCTGAATTCCATTATCCACACTGGATTGTGACATGAGGGGGAAATAGACCTTTATTGTGTTAAGTCCTTGAGATTTGGGCATTGTTTGCTATAGCAGTTAGCATACTCTGAGCAATGCGTGTCATCACTTTGAATTGAGGATTTCTCATTTCCAAATTGGATGTAGTATTTCTACCTTGTAAGATGATTAAAGAAATAGAAAGTATGTTTTTATATCTATAATTATTATAATTATTTTAAAAATTGATATTAAAATTCTGATAATTACTCCTGTGTGTGTCTTTTACATAATTTAATCAGTGGTGTGGCCTATACACACCACTGATTTATTTTGACAGTTTTTTTGTTGACAATTTTTCAAGTGTCTTTTTTTTTTTTTTTGAGATGGAATCTCTCTGTTGCCCAGGTTGGAGTGCAGTGGCGCGATTTTGGCTCACTGCAACCTCCACCTCTGGATTTAAGCAGTTCTCCTTCCTCAGTCTCCCTAGTAGCTGGGATTACAAGTATGCTCCACTACATCTGGCTAATTTTGTATTTTTGGTGGAGATGGGGTTTCACTATGTTGGCCAGGCTGTTCTTGAACTCCTGAACTCAAATGATCCACCTGCCTCGGCCTCCCAAAGTGATGGGATTACAGGAGTGAGCCACCTTGCTCAGGCTTCAAGTGACTTATGAAAAAATATTTTAATAAGAATGAATGACCACTTGGAGGTGGCAGTGGAAATAACTGGACAGGTTGGCTTTTAGTCCAATTCTACTTGATTTTGAAATGGTCTTTCTAAGAGCCTTCCTGTCTGCCCTCTTCAGCTTCTATTTACTCTTCATACTATTGCAGTCTCGCTTTGGCCCTAGCTGCTATTTTATGAAACTTCTTTTGCAAAGGCCCTTAATAATTTTAATTGCTAAAATCCAGTGGTCTCTAGTTTTCAGTCAGCTGCTTCTTGCCAATTTGGATGCTATTGACCACTTTCTTCTCACATCTTCTTTTGCTTTCAAAGTTTAAGTTCTCTTACCTTTTTTTTTTTTTTTTTTAAGACGGTCTTACTCTGTCGCCCAGGTTGGAGTGCAGTGGCGCAATCTCGGCTCACTGCAACTTCTGCCTCCTAGGTTCAAGTGGTTTTCCTGCCTCAGCCTCCCGAGTAGCTAGCATTACAGGTGCATGCCACCATGCCTGGCTAATTTTTGTATTTTTAGTAGAGACAGGGTTTTGCCATGATGGCCAGGCTGGTCTCAAACTCCTGACCTCTGGTAAGCCTCCCAAAGTGCTGGGATTACAGGCATGAGCCACTAGCCCGGCCTGAGTTCTCTTATCTTTCTTACTGTCTCTTCACTGCCTCTTAGCCTCTATCCCTGATTTCTTTATCTATTGCCAAATGTTTTTGTTTCCTAGAAGTCTTAACTTTGCCTTTTCTAAGTTAATTTGATCAATTAGATTCGGCTTTGACCGCCAGCTCTAGGGGTCTTTTTCTAGCCTGTACTTCTAGATCTGGGCCTGTAGTTCCTTTGCCTACCAGACATTTCCTGTAGGGGTCCCCTAGCCATCTCAGCCTCCATGTTCTCAAACAGAACAGATTTGTGTACAGTCTCCTTACTCCCTACCAAATTTTGCTCCACAGCCTTATATCCTATAGGATAAACTGCCTTGTTCTGGTGATTCCTCAAGTATCTGGAAATAGAAATTCCATTTGACCCAGCAATCCCATTACTGGGTATATACCCAAAGGATTATAAATCGTTCTACTATAAGGACACATGCACACGGATGTTCATTGCAGCACAGTTTACAATAGCAAAGACCTGGAACCAACCCAAATGCCCATCGATGATAGACTGGACCGGGAAGATGTGGCACATATACACCATGGAATATTATGCAGCCATAAGAAACGATGAGTTCGTGTCCTTTGCAGGGACATATGGAAACCATTATTCTCAGCAAACTGACACAAAAACACAAAATCAAACACTGCATGTTCTCACTCATAGGCGGGTGTTGAACAATGAGAACACATGGACACAAGGAGGGGAGCACTACACACTGGGGTCTGTTGGAGGGAAATAGGGGAGGTACAGCGGGGGTTGGGGAGTTGGGGAGAGATATCATGGGGAGAAATGCCAGATATAGGTGAAGGGGAGGAAGGCAGCAAATCACACTGCCACGTGTGTACCTATGCAACAATCTTGCATGTTCTTCACGTGTACCCCAAAACCTAAAATGCAATAATTAAAAAAAAAAAGAATAAACTGCCTTGTATAAAAGGGATTGCCTTATAATTAACCTTGACTTTTTGTCTCGCTAATCACCATCATTACTTCATTTGCTTTCATCAAATACCCATTCAGTGCCTACTATCACCAGGCATAGTGTTAGGTGCTGGGGATTTAGAAGTGTATGAAAGAGACACATCCCCACCTACAGGGACCTCACTCATCGTCAGGTCACCACATTTGGTCAACTCTATATATCTTAGATCTTATGTAATCCTCACGGTAAAACTTTGAGGTAGGTAAGTACAATTTTTCTCTCCTTAGGAATAAGGAAAGCAAAGATTAGATAAGTAACATGCCACAGGTTATGTATGTCAAGTGACTTGTTCGACGCCTGATTTAACTGTTACTGAAGCAGCCGTGTTATCTGGGGTATATACCCTGGGGTTCCTTGTCACATTCCAGGAAAATTTAGGACATGGACACACAGGAGGAGTTTAGGAGGGGAAGTTTAATAGGTAGAATAGAAGAGAAAGAGAAACAACTTCTTCCATACAGGAAGGGGTCTCCTAGCAGAAAGGACCGGCTGGTGGCAAATGTACCGAGTTTTATAGTCTTATTTGAGGAGGTGATGTCTGATTTACATAGGGCTCACAGATTGGTTCAGTCACGTAGGATGTTTACATAGCACATGTGGAAGGCTGGTCGCCCCCCCCAATCTTATGCAACTGGGCTTTCCAGTTGCTCTGCGCCATCTTGTCTGCTCTTTACAATACACGTGGCTGGCAGACAAGGGAAGATGGAACTGCCATCTTGAAAATGTCTAGTCCTTAGTTCTGCTGGCATTCACCTGTGCAAGCTCCCAGTTTATAGGCTGCTCTTTATTAGAAAATGATTTGGGGCTGCTTTTCATTAAAAAGAAAAGCCTTACTGAGGACTCCCATACCTTTGCTATCTGTCTAAGTAATTCTTTCTTAACTCCTATGTCATTGTGATATACTGTCCCTTTGCTGCATGAATCTCTCATGAATTCATTTCTCTCTTTCCATTTGCTGCTTACCCTAACTTCATTTAACCTTTATTATCTGTCATTTGGATTTTTGCCATGTTTCCTCTCCTTCATACTCTACTCCACTGCCAGAGTTATCTTTATAAAAGAGAAATATGATACATAATACATTTTGCATAAGCTCTTAGACATTGCCCATTACTGGTGGATAAAGTCTAAATTAGTCTTTCTAATTTGATACTAAATGACCTTTCTATTCATTCAACCAATTTTTATTGAGTTCTATTCTAGGTTCTGGGATGGTAAAAGAACATAAAAGCCCTGCTGTTATAGAGCTTATAGTCTATCAAGGGAGAAGTTAATTAACATACAAACAGACACAGTTTTATCATATAGCTTGTGTTCATAAGCATAATGAAGGAAGATAAAGCAGGGTAAAGGGAGAAGGAGAGGGGTGTGTGTGTGTGTGTGTGTGAATATTTTGGTTGAATTGACCAGGATAGACTCTTTGATAAAATAATATTAGAACAGAGATCCTAGTGAAATGACAGAAGCTATGTATGCAGATACCTGGGCTCAAAGCACCCTAGGCAGAGCCAGAGCCATGGTATTCCAGTTGTGTTCTCTTGTCACTGTCATTCTCTGTCCAGTCATGCAAAACGCTTCTCTGTTCCCACTGTAAGGCAGGCATTTTCATCCATCCAAATGTTACAGATATCTTCCTTTTTCTGTTTCTCTGTTTGATTTATTTTTATTTATATACCATTATTTCCCCACGTTTTTTCAAAATATTCAAAATGGTTTATATTCCACACTGTGTATTAAGCTTAAGTAAAGTAGGGCTAGAGAACTATGAGATTAGGAGGGTAGGAGGAGGGTTAGAAGGCGGATACATAGAGTGGGGTGTCTTGCACAGCTAGAGATGAGTTGTAAATTTGATCCCAGGTAGCCAGAGCAACAAGACCAGTTATAAAATTGTATGACCAGTGGCAAAAAAAAAGCCTTCTAGATTTTAAGGGGGAAAAGCTTTTCTAGCTTTTCTTGGGGGAACCAAAGACATGTGTTCTATCAGTCTTTGATGTGGGTGGGAGTGAGGGCTGCAATACATGTTCCCCTCACCTCCATCCACTTGGGAGGTGTCCTTATGATGTCCTCCCTTGTGAGATCCAGACATAATTCAGACTTCAACTTTGTGTGACAGTAGTTCTGTAGGATATGTAATTAAGGCAGTTTTAGTTACTGCTAACTCCAGGCATAAAATCCAAATTATTTTTGAAGACTGAATTCTTTAAACAGTTCTCCGGTTAAGCCAAGCATCTGCTGAAATACTTTTAAAGTGTAGAGTCTCAGGCTATCTGCTGTTTTTACTTATTTACTCAGTTGTAGTTGATACAAGGGGATCGAGTGATAGTTCTTAGCTATTATGGGAAGAAAAATCTGGTATTTCTTGGCAGCTCTCATAAAAACTGTTAAAATGGTTCTACATTCAGGTTAAAAAAAATGTGTCTGTAGAGCTTTCTGACTGCATTGCCGAACATTAAAAGCTGTGTATGTTTTAGGATTATTGTGAAAATAGTGTTAACTTCATGCACCCTTCCTTGCAAAAGGTTGGGAACACTTGCAAATCCTGCTAGGACAATGTATCTGGACCTATTTTTTTTTTTTTTTTTAAGAGAGTGCCATGAAGGTATCTGAAGGAAGAGCAGAGCAAGCAGAAAGAACAGCAAATGCAAAGGCTTTGAGGAAGAGACACACCTGACAACTTCCAGGAATGAGCACTCCAGAACAGCTGACACATTCTAGCTGGAAGGAAGGGAGTGAGGGGAAAGTGAGTAGCAGGAAAAAAAGAGATCGGGGAGCAGCAGAGAGGTTGCTGTGACAATTTCCTCGACAGTTTAGCACAGTGGTTAGAACATAATTAGCACTTAATAGATGCTAGTTATCTTATTAATATTAAAAGAATACCATTGTCAATCCATTAGCAAGTTTGAGCTTTAAAATAAAATCAGAGTCTAAAACAAATCCTTTAAAAGAGAGGAGGGAAATGAAGCAATGGCTGGAGGGGGTTGTTGGCGTCAAGGTAGAGCTTTTTTTTTTTTAAAAAAAAAAGTGAAATGGCTTTTTTAGGAGAAAGAGACTGTGGGCTGAGGAGGATAATCCAATTGAGAGAAGAGATTAAATGATGCAGAAAAAGAGAGGAGAATTACTGGGGCAATGCTCTTGTATATGTGAGATGGGGTGGGATGGCGTGAGGAGCTGGGTTTCTGGGAGTGGGTCCATTTTTCCTTACAAGTCAGTTTATCCATAATAGGCAGTAGAGGCAAAGATTGGCACTTCTAGAAATTATTTTCTGATTCTAGGCTAGGTTGTCAGCTGAGAATGAAGACGGGGGAGAGGGTATGGAGGTCTGAGGCTAGAAGAAAGGTAGGAAATGCTTGAGCAGGGAAATGGGAAAGGGCATGGACTAGAGCAATGCAGCAGTGTAAATATCAAGCTGCATTTAGGGCACTATAAGCACTGTCATCCTGGTGTGGGATCATGATCAACTGCTTGGGTGCGGTAAGTGAAGTGGAGGACAGGATCAAACCCCTGTTACGGTTTGTCTGTGTATGCCAGGGAGAGCATGGGTGGATACAGTGACAAGCTTCGGAAATGTTGTTGGATGAAGAGTGAGGGCTTGAGTCAGGTCCTCGGGAGTAACCACAGGACCAAGCAGCTGAGGTAGGAAGGAAGAGGAGACTGTTGGCAAAGGTTAAGTCCAAGAATTAAAGTTTAATCATTCAGATTTTTTTTTTTTTTGAGACGAAGTCTCGCTCTGTCACCAAGCTGGAGTGC